>QAOC01047830.1:75947-102660 GCA_003255005.1 Begonia fuchsioides | reverse complement strand
AAAGCAACCATTGTTGCTGCAGTTGTCAACAATGTGAAGAAGCTCTTCCTCTTCTGATGTTTTGCTTGAACAGCCTCGAGTTCTATTTTCATTTGCTCCGCCATTTTCTCTTTGTTTTTGAAAGCATTCTTTATCGTGTTTAGCTCGGCAACAAACGGAATGATTTCTTTTTCGGGTTTTCGACCATTGATTTCAAATTCCTCCTCATTTTTGTTCGAAGCGCAAACCAATTTCACAGTTTTCTTTACCAGAGCTAGTGCTTTTTCTGAATTGGTCCCAGCTGATTTGATTTTCTCTTTCAAATCATCAATGATTGTGAGAGCTTCTGAAAGCTTCTTATCTGCCAACCCTTTATCCTTCTCAAGAACTTCAAACTGGCTTTCAATCTTCTTTCGTGTCTGAAGTTGTTCTTCATGTTGTCTCCTCATCTGCTTCAACTCTGACTCAGATTTTTCGACCCTTTTCTCCATGCCCGAAAGTTCAAATCTTATCTTTTCTGATTCCATTTTCTCAAAATCTAAACCTTTCTCCGTGTTTTCTTTTTCGATCTTCATCTGGTCCAACGCATAGCTGCAATTGTTGACCTTGGTAATTAACTTCTTGCTCTTTTCTTCCTCAACCTTGTTTTTATCTTCCAATCTAGCTATTTCAACGTTCAGTTCGTTTAATTCTCTTTTCAAGTCCAGAATCGTACTCTCTCCCTTTGCTTTTTCATCCTGCATCTCGTTCTTATCTCGAATCAGATTCTCTATCTTATGTGCTGCAACCTTTGATTGCTCTCTAGTCAAGTTCAACTTTTGTTCGAGTGAATCGTGTTTATCTTTCAACATTTGAATGCTCTCTTTCTCCTCCTTTAGCTCCCTGGCCAGTTTCTTAATCTCCATCTCCATGCCAGTTTTATTGTTCATTGCCTCGCGCAAATTCTTCTCCAACTCCGAAATATTCAAGGCCAATGCCTTATTTTCTCCAGTTAGATTCTTCACAGTCGAGTTTGATTGCTTTAGATTTCTTTTCAACTCTTCAATCATCAACTCGAGCCCGTCTTTTCCAAGTTCTATCTCTTCTTTCTCCTTTACCATTTCTTGGATCTGACTCTGTAAATTCGCTATCATTTCTTGTGACTCCGTCATTTTCTTCTTAACCAGATCCAATTCTCTCCTCATTTCATCAATTGTAGTTAGATTCTCTTCATCTTTGGCCTCAACGCTTTTGCACTGAAGTCTTAGTTTCTCAATTTCCTCCATCGCCATTCTCTCTGTATTCTCCATCCCATTTAATTTATTCCTCAACTCTATGGTGCTCTCTGAAACATCATGCAATTCTCTCTTTGCAGCATCCCTTTCACCAGCCAGCTTCTTCACCTCAGCTCTCTCATTCTCAAACAAATCTTGAAGTCCATCGACTTTCTTACTCAGTAAGCCAACATCCCTGTCTTTCTCTCTCTTCATCTCCTCAATCTCCATTTTCTCCCTCACCAACTCTCCTAATCCAGTACTGAACTCGCCCATACGAGTTTTCATAAAAGCAAAAACAACGTACTTCTCCAGCTCTAATGCGAAAATATGGTCACTTAAATCGGTCAACTCTATCTTCATCGCCTCCTTTTCCAGTCCATACCTGTTCAACTCCGTTTCTAAAGCCGTTTTCTCTATCACCAGACCTTCGACCTTCTTCCTGCAAGCAGACGTCTCCTTCACCAGAACATTGTTCAGAAGTTTCAGATTATGAAGCTTCTCATTCTCGGCCGAAACATCCATCGCAACGGCGCAGGAGTGATGGCAAACCTCGTGCTCTCCGTGTGTATGAGCTTCTTCTCCGTTGGACTGGTTAGGTAGGTGAGAGAGTTTCTTCTTCGCCATTTTTCTGAGGCTGAGATGAGGATTGGGTTTCGAGGGCTAGGGTTTTTGGTAGGCTTTTATGGATGAGAGTGAGGATAGGAAGAGCCGAAGAGGTTTCATGTGAGGAAAATGGCGGAGCCTTCCGGAGATTCAAATTGTGGGGCCCACTCCTTAACTCAAAAAGCCAACCCTCCCGTCTCGGCCACACAATTTGTGGAGGGTTAAGTCACGGTGACTTAGTAGGCTAGAAATAAAAGACTTTTACATGCGTCCACAATGAGCTACCTCACATTGGAGATAACAACTCTCATACTATGACTGTTAAGATTCGAACATTGACACTTGTTACTAACTCTATCATCTCTAAATTAACTGAGTTATCACTCCTTAACTCAATGGTGCACTTGGTCTGGTTAAGTCTCATAAGCAGATTGCATTTTAATTTTGTTCCATGTTTCAAAATTAGTATGGTTTTAGACAAAACATAATGGGACAGGACTCAGATCAAACCAAAAATTCTACTTTGATCTAATATGGTTTTGGTTTTTTTCCACATCAATTCAAATACAATGTCTAGAAGTGGTTTGGTTGTGAGACTAAGTTGTATTTAGAATTGATTTTTAAATTTATATCTAGTTTTATTTGATTTTAAGCTTTATTAGTCATTTTTTACCCCGGTTCAGTTATGCTATCACGATTTACATTCAAGGGGACTAAATCAAACAATGAATCACAATTTCTCAAAAAAATCAAAACCAAAATTTGATCGAAATTAATTATTATAGTTTCAGATCACTATGTCTTTGGTTCTCGATTCATGTCGGTTGACTCTAGACATGTCAAACGAGCGAGCTAGCTCGTTCGGCTCGATACTGTAGCGAGCCGAGCCTGGCTCGAGCTCGGTGTTTCAGGCTCTCGAGCTTCGCGAGCCTGAGCTACCGAGCGAGCTCGCGAGTTGGGCTCGTGAGCCGGGCTAGCGAGCTCGCACTGTCCACCGGCCGACGTGGAGACGCCTAACGCCGTCGCCGTCCTCACACCTAACCACAACGCCGACGCCCGACGCCGGTCGCCGACGGCCCATCCAACCCCAGTCCCCAACGCCGACGGCGAAACAGAAGCAGAAACAGAGAAGAAGAAGAAGAAGAGGACCGTCGACGGCCCATCCAACAGAAGCAGAAACAGAGAAGAAGAGGACCCCAGTCCGGCAGTCCCCAGCGCCGACGACCAATCCAACGCCAGACGCCGTTCTTCTAGATCTGCCTTGCATTCGACCGTCGCAGAATCGCCGGTCGCAGAATCGCCCGTTGCATTCCACCCAACCCCAAGCGCCGGTCGCAGAATCGCCGATGTGGAGACTGCCTTGCATTCGGGGGAGAAACAACGGTCTAATGACGGGTGGAGACTGGAGTTAGTGTGCATCGTAGGGTTAGTGAATATTTATTTTTTTTACACAATTCTTAGAATTATGGATCCCCGAGATTTTACGCTTCATTCATTTTCTGACGACGATGATGTTGAGGAAATTAGGGTAGATAAACCCTCATTTTTAGTAGGTCAATCATCTACACAAGCATCTACGTCTTCACATAAAGCTAAAAAAAGTAAAACATCGAACGTATGGAAACATTTTGAAATTAAAGAAATTCTTATTAATGGAAAATTAGAAAGAAGAGCACAATGTAATTATTGCACTAAAAATTATGCATACTTGCCTGGTAGTACTACTAGCACCCTTGGTAGGCATTACAGTAAATGCCATGAAAACGAACAAATGAGAGGACCTACACAATTGCTCTTAAATGCTAGTGGTAGTGGAAATTTTGTATATTCTCATAATAGATTGAGAGAAGGAGTAGCAAAGTATTTAGCCCAATCTGAGACAGCATTAGCTATGTTCGATAGTGAGCTATTTGAAAATTTTCAAAAAGAATATGTTAATCCTAACTTTAGACGAGTCCCTAGAAGCACCGCTAGAAATGATATTATTAAAATGTATAATAATATGAAAAATGAATTAACTGAATTTTTTTCTCACGCTCGTAATATGTCGATTTCCATTACATCTGATTTATGGAGTGCACCTAATGCTTTAGGATATATAGTTGTAACTTCTCATTTTATTGATGATTCTTGGCAATTAAACAAAAGAATTTTAGGATTTCGTAGTTGTGAGTATCCTCACAGTGGCATCACTATTTTTCGTGATATTGTTTCAATTTTGCAAGATTATAGTATTAAAGATAGAATTTTTAGTATTACTCTTGATAATGCTTCTTCGAATGATGTTGCTATTACTCATTTTAAAAATTTATTTCAACTAGATGATACGCATAATTCTATTTTTCACTTGAGATGTGTTTGTCATATTTTGAATTTAGTTGTTCAAGACGGAATGTCTTATATTTCCCCTCATCTTGAATCTATTAGGTCTTCAATTTGTTATATTATTGCATCTAACGCACGACAACAAGAATATAGAGATTTTTGTAAAAGTTCTGGCATTAAACCTAGAAAATTAAAAACTGATGTAGCTACTAGATGGAATTCTACGTATTTAATGTTAGAAAATGCTAAGCCATATTGGTTAGTTATTTGTAATTATATTAATGAAAAAACAAATTCTATTACTCTAGATCATACTAGTTGCGAAATTGCTAATTTATTTCTTGATTTTCTCAAACCATTTTTTGAAGCTACAAAGCAATGTTCGGGAATTTATTATCCCACCACTCATCTTGTTCTTCCAATTTTCATTAAATTAACTGGGACATTTACCAAATATAGAACCATTAGGGAATTTTCTGGTATTCTCCATAAAATGGAAACAAAATTTAAAAAATATTGGCTTGACATTCCTAATATATTTTGTTTTGCATGCATATTGCATCCTACGTTTAAATTAAAAGGAACGTGTTTAATGGTAGATAAAATTTCTGCTAATTTAGGTGTTACCTCTTCAATTACTACTAGTCAATTAAGACATGACATTGATGCATTATATTCTTCTTATGAATTGAAATATTCAAATGTTAATCGTACAAATTATTCTTCACGTAGTTGTCCTAGTTCTAGTCATGGTAGTGGTGGTAGAGCATCACAAGATTTTATGGCTGACATATTGCATGAAATAGCTAGCGACGTTCAATCTTATAATTCACAAAGAAATGAACTCGATAGTTATCTTGAAACTCGTCCTCAAATTGCTTATGGTGACGAAAATTTTGATATTTTGGGTTGGTGGAAACTCAATGCCACTTCATTTCCCATCCTTTCCAAAATGGCACGTGATGTACTAACACCTCCAGTTTCAACTGTAGCTTCCGAGTGTGCTTTTAGTGCAGGTGGACGTGTATACGATGATCGACGCGGAAGACTTGCACCGGATCTTGTGGAGGCACTTATATGCTTAAAAGATTGGAACGACGCCGTTACAAGAGATCAACAACGAGAAGACGACATAGTAGAAGAATTTCAAGATTTGGATTTTGAAGACTAGATTTAACTTCCAATTTTAAACATTACATTGTAATTTGTATTTTCATATTTTTTTTCTTCATCTTGTATTTTACTTTTGACATTTTTGCATATGATTGACAATTAGATGGGTGTCAACCTAGTTGGGATGCATCTAATATGTAGTGATGCAAATGTCAAATTAATATACTAATTTGTTGAGATGTTTCAATTTCAATCACTTTTTTTTTGCATGAATAAAATAAATTTTCCAACAATATCAATAATAACACATATGTTTTACAATATAATTTTATTTTATTTTAGCTCGTTGGGCTCAGCTCGTTTAGCTCGGCAGGCTCGGGCTCGGGCTCGGCTCGTTTGGCTCGTGGCTCGCGAGCCGGCTCAAGCCACAATTTTTTAAAAAAAGCTCGTCTCGCTCTTCTCGGTGAGCCGATTTTTTCCGGCTCCAACGGGCTCGTTTGCCATCACTAGTTGACTCAACCTAAGGAAAACCCTAGAAAGACGTAATACTAAGAATCTCTACTAGCTTGACTCTCCCTCCATTAATGGCGTTTTCTGCGTTCTTCAATCTTTGGTTCAAATTAGAGATGGAGCGCACCAGAGTTGCAAAAAGGGAGAACGTCGACAGCAGGGTTCGAACCTGCGCTGGCGTAGCTCAACAGATTTAAAGTCTGTCTCCTTGACCACTCGAACATATCGACCTTCTGCGATAGCTTGAAGCTCATTATTTTAATAATTTTATAAATTTATTTTAATAATTAGTTCTTCACATTTTTTACTATTTTGTTTTTTCATTTTCACTGTTGTGAGTAGAGATGGCAAACGAGCCGAGCTTGAAAAAGTCTAGCTCGTCGAGCCTGTCCAGTCTAACGAGCCGAGCTCAACGAGCTTTTATTAAAAAAAAATTAACTCAAGCCGGCTCGCGAGCCACGAGCCTAACGAGCATGCCGAGCCTAACGAGCATGCTGAGCCTAGCCTAACGAGTCAAATATACATAAATAATTTTATCTTATATAAATAATTATAATTTATTTATTGTAACTCACAACTTAATTTACGCTGCATTCCTTGTGCATCTTGTTTTTTTTTTCTTGTTCAATATATCCAATTGTCTCGACCTAAAGACTATACGTTCGCGCACAAATTGTAGCCACGTTCAGATCATTTTAGATTTACCTACCTAGCTTATATTTGAAGACAATGTTTGAAAATTAACTTGGACGCGAACTGTTTGATTTCTCGTGTTTTTCAAAAAGTTTGCATGTTTTTCGAGAACTTTGTATTTCTTTTCATGAACCACACCCTATTGAAGAAAAATGTAAATATATTTATAATAGTTTTATTTTCATTTCCTTACTAATCATAAAGTTAATAAGACAGGCCGGTCCGACCTGGTTTATCCCAAAATAGAACAAGAATCGGAACTCACTGTTTCTTACTTTTTAAACCTGAATCAGAATCAACTATTACGGTTCTGTTTCTGTTTTAATCTGATTCTATTTTATATTTAAATAAATTTTAAATATAATAATAAAATATATTTTTTATTATATTTCAGTCAGATTTTAAGTAATTAGATGAGTTTATAACTAATTTTAAGATTTATATCGGATTTTATTAGGGTTTGGAGCGGCTTTTACTCAATTTTAAAACTTTTTTTACCCTATGTCCCGGTTCCGATTTCACAATTCTTGTTTATTTGCGGTTCCGACCCGGTTTTGCCCACCTCTATGTACTAAACATATTAACGATTACAGTCGCGATAGATTCTCTATTAAAACTATAATTAAATTTAAAGATCTTCATTGACAAGTTTTAAATTTGAAAGTATCAGCTACAATTATCCACGTACAAAGTTAAACCTGATATTTAATAATAATAAAATATAGTCGAAACTCCATCCTTAAACGCATAATTATGATAAAAAAAAGCTACCCAATATCCACCTCGTTTGGAAGGATCTTTATTTCACTAATCCCATCATTAATTAATTTACTAAAATTAAAAAAATAATTGTTAGATTAGGAATCCATGCCATGAATTCGATCTTTAAATTCTTTTTCGGAAACATAATTTATTACTTTGTTCTATTACGAGAATACGCTAGAGCAGAATCGGCATATTATAATTGTATAAATACGTGTAAAAATACGTATTAATAGGATGAAATACACTTAGCAAATGTGGAAGAAGGTTACTATAAAAAACAAATCAAAGGATCAATTTGGGATAAATAATACTCACTAATATAAGCAAAGCTCAACGAGGGAAAAAGCTTAATTTCCCTCTCCAATGGCTTCCAAACTTTTATCTTCCAAGCCAAATACCTTCTCGAACGTGCTTCGGGTAATTCTCTTCTCGGTCTCCTTAGCATTCGCAGTCATGCTTCTCCTTTCTTCGTTCGACCCGAGACCGATTCTCAAAACCACTCTTCGGATGCAAAAAGAGCTTGAAAAGCAGGTTTGGTTTGATGCGTCCGAAAGGGTTTTTGGCGGGGTTCGGAAGATAAAAGTCGGTTTGGTCAATATCCGAGTCGGCGAAACGGAAAGCACGTTAAATTTTTTAAGGTTATCTAAAGGAGAAACTAAGACGATAGAAATAAGATTTGATCGAGTATCTGATCGATTGACGTGGAATGATTTCTTCCCGGCATGGATCGATGAAGACCGAAAGTGGTCCACACCTTTGTGCCCGGAAATGGGGATGCCAAAGACGGAGGATTATCGAGATCTCGACGTGATTGTAGCCGAGGTTCCATGCGGGAGAGACGGGAAGGGGGGAAGTAGAGATCTTTATAGGTTGCAAGTCAATCTCGTTGTGGCGAACCTTGTGGTGGGAAATGTCGGAGATATCGATCGGGCGGTGTACGTCGTGTTCGTTGGATCATGTGGTCCCATGGTCGAGATTTTCCGGTGCGATGATATCTTAATGCGCAAAGGAAATTATCGGGTGTATGAACCCGAAAGGAGGAAGCTTAAAGAGAAGGTTTTGATGCCTTTTGGCTCATGCAAACTTGCTTCTTACACCAATCAAATCGGTACGCCTCAATTGATATGTCCTCCTCGTCTTCCTTTACGATCATTTTTTTCAATTGAATCAATATTTTTGAAGAAATCCGACCGTTAAAATAACGTAGAGTTAGATTTATATGTGTACGATTGTGACTTCTTGTTTGTATACTTGACCCGTAATTTAAAAATTAAAATTATACGAAAGAAATTTGAAGTTTTTCTTTACGATGATAGTGTATAAGAAAAGTCGAACGATATCGGAGAAGGATTGGATCTCCAAAAATGGTTTCTATAGGAGGTGATTTGGTATATCATTAACTTTGAATTACTATATTTGCATATATTTAATTTACTTAAATTTTCAACGTAAAATTATTTTTATTAACTAATTAATATTATCATTTATTTAATTTTTTAGAGAAAATAATTGAAAGAAATGTATTTTTTATTTTTTTAACAGGAAATAAAGAAGCTAAGGAGGCCTATGTGACCGTCCTCCACTCCTCGGAAGCATATGTTTGTGGTGCAATAGCCTTGGCTCAAAGCATTCTCCGAACAAACTCCACCAAAGAACTCCTCCTTCTAGCCGATTCTTCCATTTCCTCTTCGTCACTCCGAGCGCTCCGACTTGCCGGATGGAAAACGAAGAACATCGATCGCATCAAGAGCCCGTTCTCCAAAAAATATTCTTATAACGAATGGAACTACAGTAAACTTCGTATCTGGCAACAGATCGAATATGACAAACTCATTTTCATCGACTCTGATCTCCTCGTCCTTCGAAACATAGACTCGCTCTTTGGCCTCCCACAGTTATCTGCCGCACGAAACAACAGGTTCTTGTTCAATTCCGGGATAATGGTGATAGAGCCATCTGCATGCATGTTCGATCATCTACTATCGAAAAGCTTTGAATTGGAGTCCTACAATGGAGGCGACCAAGGTTTCCTAAATGAGGTTTTCACATGGTGGCACCGATTCCCAACCAAAATGAACCATCTAAAAATGTTCGATAACAAGGATAAAACGCATGAAATTCAAGAAAATTTAAGCGGGATTCATTATTTAGGGTTGAAACCGTGGATGTGTTACAGAGATTATGACTGTAACTGGGACGTGAGAAACCAACAATGCTTTGCCAGTGACTCGGCTCACCGACACTGGTGGAAAGTCTACGACACAATGCCACCGATGTTGCAAAAACGGTGTGATCTAACAAAGAAAATGAACGAAAGGATTGTGAAGAGGAGACAAGAAGCAAGGAATGCTAGTTTTGGAGATAGACATTGGAATATCAAAGTTACCGATCCAAGAAGACTCACTTTTGTAGACTAAGTTGTAAATGATTTATTTATTTTTATTTATTTCCAATAAACCACAATTTTCATTCAATTCTAACTTTATTTTTTTTTAAATAATGTTATATTTACTCTTTAATTTTAGATTTAGTCTTAAATACTAACGTGTCAATCTTTAATTGGTATGAATTTAGAAGAGAATATTGTTTTAAGTCAACCATTGATGACATTAAATTAGAATTAATTTATGATTTTCTAATTTTAATATATATTTCTTGTCATATGCATTTAATCATGATCTTTCCCATGTGTATCAATTCTTAAAATGGGTAAATTTTAAAATAAACCACACGAAGTATGAGTGTATTTTTCTTTGAATTTTTTTATAATATCAAAGAAGATTCTCTAGAATATTTCCCGGCCGGTTAATGCGGTTTGTTATTTGTTTTTCTCCGACATTTTAATTGCAATATGCGTATTCGGTTCGGTTATTAATTTGATTCGCCTATAAATGTATGGTAACGAATGGAATACGATATCTTCCTTTTACAAATAATCTCTCTCGAGAAAGTTCGGACCTACCCACATAAAGTCGAGCTCTACACTTAGCCAACATGTTTTTTTCTCGGACCATCGATGTCGAATCTTTGGCAAGAGACAAGGAAAACTAAGTATCTTATTTCATCCCAACAACCGTAAGCGAATGAGGAATCGCGATTTTGAAAAGATTTGAAACTAAAACCGGTTCCAAATATTCTCAAAACTAGCCTGGTCTACATGGTACGAGTCGATTCTGTCCACCCCTAATTACAACACTCGTGCAAGAGAGGTCTTAAAAAAATTATTATTTTATATACTTTGCCTGTTGGCATTCCAGCCTTCCTTCTCGTTTCAGGGACTACCCAAAAGAGAATCCAGTACTTCTTGATCATGAATATTTTGAATAGGACGACCCACCCCTTCGGAACAAAAAAAAGAGTCTTTTATTATCAATTTACCCTATTTAACACGAGGCTATTTGCAGCAAAAACGTCTCACATCGATTAATTTATTGAGCGTTACGAAATTTATAAATGAACCTTAAGATTACGATATTTGTTAATTTTAATTTGCAGCTGTATGCTAGTTTACTTAGCAATTTTATCGATTTGCTTGACTTTAACTATCTGCAGAAAAACAAAAGAATAAAAATTGAATTATTTAATTTATGTTTTTATTTAATTTCATTTAACCTCGTAAAAAAATAAAGATTTTCATAAAATTTAATCTTTTTAATTTTTTTATCATTAATAGTTGGCGAAATTTGTTAATATTTATTGTAATTACCCTCCTAGTATTATATATAAGGTAAAGTGATCATTTAGAAATTAATAATATTTAAAATTCATTTAATTACGAATTATAAAATATAATTTAAGTTATTTTCCAGCATATAAAATATAAAATGAGAAAAGCAAAAACACTCCAGCTCCCAGAGACAGTGGGTGTTCACGAACGGGTTTTGAGTTTGAAGCTGTGCTAATGGCGGCCTTTGTTCCCTTGACCTTCTCAGCGTCTCTCCCTATCCCATTTCCAATCCCTCTATTCAAGGTTACGTTTTGTTGCTTCTTGGCCTCTTTTTTTTATCCTTATTTGGAGCTCTTTGTTTGTTTTCCTGTTTTGATGCTGGTCGGAAAGGAAACTATTTGTGCTTCTGATTTTATATAAACAAATATATTTTCCCTGATTAAAAGAGTTTTGGATTACCCATTAGCCTCTGAAAGTCCATGGATTAAAAGTTCGTTTGAAATTTCATTTGTAAAAAACTCTTTGGGAAACAAGTAGGATGATTTGTTTGCCCGCCTCCAATCTCTGGGCCGCTGAGTCACCGTGATTAACCCTCTCACATGCTATCGAGCCGGAGTGTGAGGGCCTTGGAGGTAGGGGTGGGCACGGTCCGGTCCGGTTTCGGGATGAATTGTAACCGGAATCGTAAAACACGGTCCGGTTTCGGTTTTCCCCGGTTCGGTTCTAATATTTAAAAAAATAAAAATAAAACATATTTTTATTGTATTTGAGTTGAGTTTTGATTATTTGGATCGGATTTTTGAGTTCATATTGGGTTTTATTTGATTTGGGTCGGGTTTTATTCGGTTTTGGGTCGGAATTTATACAATTTTGGGTTTTTTTTTAACTCACGGTCCGGTTCCCGGTTTTACGGTTTTCAAAAATTAGGACCGAAACCGGTCCAAAACCAGCAGTCCCGGTCCGGTTCACGGTCCCGGTCCGGTTCACGGTCCCGGTCCGGTTTTGCCCACCCCTACTTGGAGGCGATGGATTTCGCCTTTTTTGTACAAAGAAATGTAGAACTATAGGTCGTTAACTAAAAAACCTTTTTCCTTTAGGATAAATCTATAGGTCGTTACCTTCTTAATATACTCGTTGACTGATTCTGATCGGGACAGTAAACAAACCTTTCTTATATTTTTCTATATTTTAATTAGACATGTCGATCTTCTCAGAGTGTGTACAATAAAAAGATAAAATAAGAAAGTAAACATATCATTACTTTTTCGTTTATGTCCGTTAAAATTTCGTCGTGCAAAGTGTCGACCACCAGAACAAGTCTAGTGTTTTGTGAGCGAGCTCATACTCTTTTATTTATAGATTTTGGTTTTGTCTACACTATGTTATCGTTGGGAGTCGGAGACTGATAAGGTCTCAATCTATAGTGTAATGAAATATTATCTACTATTAGGGGTGAAGGCTCAATCTATTAAGTGGATGAAATATTATCTATAAATAAGGATGTTTAGTCATTAAGAAGGTAGGAAAATTTAGGGTATGATTTTTGGGTGACGAGGCACCATTAAAGTGCTCAGAGGAAGCAAGCTTCTCTAACACTTGTTACTTTGTAAGTCTATTTATCGTTTATCGAGTCGATCTTTATTTTCTATTTGATTGTGCTGTTATTTGTTATTCGATTATTTGAGGAGTAAGAGACCCTATCACAGACATATTTGAAAGTTGTTGGGACACATTGGTCGACACCTTTGGTCAAAACTTTGAGCTTTATGAAATTTACTATCTTTAAGGTTTTCTTCTAATTTCCTATGACGCTTCGCTCATGAGCTACATTTAAGGAAACCGGGTATTATGGGCATTCTTTCAATCCACTCAATCCCCAGAACAGGTTATCATCTTCCTTACCAGTTGTTCATCTTTATACCACTCTCACCTTTGGAAACAGTCTTATTTGTTCCATCATTTGATCGATACTTGTGCGAATATGAAGTAGCATATATATTCGGTCTTCATTTAAAGGGTTTCCTTCAAGCTCAGAGTTGGCTTCATGTTATAGGCATCAGGAACAAAAACAATGAAAGTAATTTTATTCCACACTTAGTTTCTAGTTTTCTTGGTTGATCATATATTTATAACGATAAATCGAGTCCCCAGTCTATTATTTACAGGAGTTCTCAATTCTCGTCTTGATCTGTAGGTATGCAATCCTTTCTCTAATTTTTCATGGATCTGGTGAATCCTCTTTTAACTTCTGCATTAATTATATCCCCCACTGGTTTTTCTGAACAATTATACGATTAACTATTCGATAAAGACGGTGTTGTGTTCATATTTATTTGTTTCTGAACACAATGCATGAAACTCTGATCAATTCCCTTATTGACCGATATAATCGATCTCATTTGCAGCAATGACAATACTTACATCATGTATCACTAATGGAAACATATCTACAAATCGGCTTCATCATTATCACACGGTGGGATGTTCAACTGGACATCTAAGGGAGAGTGTTTCATTTTATTCAAATGTTATTTTATTATATTGCACCAATGTTGTTTTAGCTGGTTATTGGGTGGGACCTGATGTTGATGGTGGTTGGGGATTTATAGAAGCCTTTGTTGATAGAATTGCATGATGCTTGACCTATAATAAATTATGCATTTTTTCATTATTTAAAATTGATTTTAATTTATGTAGATCAAGATACTCTAAAAATGAACTTAAATCTTTATTTTTTTGGAAATAGGACTTGAACTAGAGGTGAGCACGGCCTGAGCCGGACCGATTCTATCACGAAACATAATCGGAACTGGAACTCTGATAAGGTCCATTCTATATAGCGATTAGAGTATTATAATAATAAGGTCCAACTTTTAGGGTGGCTCAATCATTAAGTGATGAGAAAATTATCTATAAGTATTTTAGTATGATTTATTTACGGATATCGAAGAATTTTAGGAAACTCTTGAGGGAGAGGTGAGCTTCCATCAATTGTTCATCAAAGGAAGAGAGGAGAGCTTCCATTAATTGTTCTCGATTCTATTTTGTTTTGGTCTTTAGTGTTGATCTTTTCTTTTTTTATATAATCGTGTTCTTTGTTTTTTGTGTTCTTGTGTTCTTTATTTGGTGCATTGGACAAGTTCTATTTTGAGTCTTTTTTAACATAAGGTCTTTTTTAGATTTGCTCAATCAATGGAATAGCAAGCTAGGCTGCGTTGCTTACTGGGCCCTTGTCAAGCCCACTCATTCACTGTAGTGGCTGGCGGGCTCAACCCGCTATCGTGTCGGGCTGAGCCGGTATGGTGCCGAGCTAGCTTGCCTATGAGCCATCTCTAGCTATGGTTCTAGACTGCCATTTTTGAGATAAAATAGAGAATTAGATCTTTATCTGTTGAAATCTAGTGAAGGCTCATATTGCTCTTTGGTCATCTTGTCTTGGTATATATAGGTTAACTACCAGCCCTTCAGGTTTCGGTCCTCGGTTTTTGGGTCATGAATCATGAAAGCCTAACCAAACGTGGATAGAAAAAAAATGGCTGAAATCCAGTTAAAACTGACTCAAATAACTTTCTAAATCTGACCAAGAATTGAAAATCCAATCTACATTATTAAAAAGATGTAATATATTTTTAAAAAAGAAAATGATTTGAAATGAAACATGGAATACAGTTCTGTCCGGACGTCCGATTTCAGAGCAATTATTCATTTGTTTGAGCGAAGAGCAAGCATCAGAATCTGTGTAGAATCATTGAGAGTTGTTACCTTTAATGTTGAGGTAATTCTTTGGGATCTCAAGTAAAAACTTTTTATCTCTGAGCCGCTGAGTCACTTTGATTTAACCTCCTCACAAACTGTCGGGCCCGGGTATGAGGGCGAGAAATTTTACTTTTTGGGTACAATAATATCTGGGGACTGAAATGGGACCCACTTATTCGCCATCATGGACCGTTAATTAAGGGTCTTCTTTGATCAAGCGGATGCCAAGATAGCACCACTTTAATTCTTTTATTTTTAAAGAAGTAAACCCATTTATTAATTGTGAAAATTTATCTGAGGAAATAGGAATACGTTAAATATATAGTCGACTTTTATTAGTTATTATTTACGATCATCATGTACTCACGTTTTCGAAAGGCATTAATCAACGCGTCATATTTTAATTAGGGTAATAAGCATATAAACTTTGTTGGGTTAAAATAGGGTCGTTATAATTAAACTCAGTTTTATTTTATATTTTTAAAAAATTAAAATATAATAATAAAATATATTTTTATTATATTTGGGTCGGAATTTAAATAATTGAACGTATTTATAACTAATTTTAATATTTATATAAAATTTTATTAGAGTTTGAGTTGGGTTTTACTCAATTTTTTAAATTTTTTTTACCCACAGTCTGAGTTTCGATTTTACTTTTTACTTCTAAAAATCAGAACCGGCTCATATATCACGGTTTTTTAAAAATTAAAATTAACGGTTCCAGTCCAATTTACTCTAATTTTGTCCGTCCTTAATCCCCCTAGCTATATAATCAGCCATTTTCTTCATCAATTCATCAATTTCCTCCCTTTTCATTTCATCCAAAACCACAATCTCGTCTTCCTCAATGGAATTCTTGCCCCTAGATATCAATATCATCAGGGGAAATGATCTTAAAGACGTCAATATGATGTCTAAGATGGATGTATATGCCGTCGTTTCCATCTCCGGCGACTCGAGGAACCAGTCGAAGCAGAAAACTCCGATCGACAAGGACGGAGGGTCGAACCCGAAATGGAATCATTCCATGAAATTCACGCTTGATTGGGCCTTGGCTCAGCAAAATAAACTCACCCTTGACATCAAGCTGATTTCTAATCGGAGCTTTGGCGATAAAGAGATCGGAGAAGTTCACGTTCCGATCAAAGAGCTGCTCGATAATAGCTTCAACAGCATCAGTCACAGCGAGAAGCCGGAGAAAACTGTGACGTATGGCGTTAGAATGCCTAGCGGGAAAACTAAAGGTGTGTTAAATAATATATAAATAATTGAATTATTATTTATTCACAAATTTAAAATTTTAAGATATTCCAGGCTCGATGGAGATTTCATACAAATTCAGAGAAAAATACACAGCTCCGGCGCAGGCGATGGCTTCCGCTTATCCTTCAGCGTACCCAGGTTCCAGCGCCGGATACCCGCTCGCTGGAGGATACCCGCAGGCCGGAGGGTACCCACCGGCAGGAGGATACCCACAGGCCGGAGCTGCGACAGGCAGCTATCCATATCCGCCACCCGGTGGATATCCAGCACCGCAACAAGGATACGGATATCCACCTCCACAGCAATACGGGCCCCCTCCTCAAGCGGGTTACGGGTACGGATATTCACCGGCACAAAAACCGAAGAAGTCGGGAATTGGGGCAGGTGCCGGCGTGGCTTTGGGCGTAGGAGCTGGTTTACTGGGGGGGTTGCTGGTAGGAGACATGATCGCCGACGTCGGAGAGGTGGCAGCTTATGACGCCGGCTACGATGATGGATTTGGTGATGGATTCGATATGTGATTTGTTTCAAAGGTTTATTCGAGCATTATCTTTTGCAGTTAAAGCCAGCTTGAGTTCATGGATCTTCAGTTGATATCCCATTCTTAGTAAATTTGAATCAAAGAAATTGATAGTGAATAGTAGACAAAATTAAAAGAAAATACGAAAAAGAAAGAATCATATTTAGAATCATACCGACAAGATGTTCATCCGTAATCAAGAAATGTTAAGATATTCATTGCGAATTCCTCGCTTCTAAACTGGTTCATCTAAACACAAAAATGTCAGGCAAATGAAATGATGAACCAGAGATGGCTGATTACAAGCAAAATACAAAGAACTGTTCAAGTTCTAACCTGAATCTGAATCGCCATCGGCATATAAAAACGAAATCCCACTGTCTTAACAGAAGCTACACAAACAAGATGAGTTCATGACATAAAGGAGCTTCCTCTTTTCATGAATGAGTTCACTATTTTCATAATCATACCAGAATATGAATCATAATGCATCAAAGGAGAAGCATCAATTTCCCTAGTTACTGTGATCAACTGTGAAAGAGCCTTAAACCCAGATGTATAAACTGTGCAGATCGTTCATGTATATAGGATAACAGAAGCTTAAAAGGCTTCTACAGTTCTACGTATAGTTGATTTCGTATAATACTGGAAGATCAGAATAAAGAGTGACAGCCTATAACCCAGACAATGCTACCTCACTAGGATGTGCAGATTTTAACTGTTTAAGAACTTGAGCAAATATTTGTTAAGCAGTCTTGGAAGACTTCGGTGTCTTCTCGGCAGCGTCAGAGATCGGTTTTTGAGGAAGCAGAACAGAATTGATGTTGGGGAGGACTCCACCACTTGCAATGGTGACATCGTGAAGCAGCTTTCCCAGCTCCTCGTCGGTCCTCACAGCCAAAAACAGATGCCTCGGATTGATCCTATTCTTCTTGTTGTCACGCGCAGCATTTCCTGCCAACTCAAGAACCTAAGTTGAATCAAAATCACAATCAAAATAATATAAGATTCGCAGATTAAATTACGATTAGAAAATTAACCTATTAATTCCATAGATTTCTCTCATTAATCTCCAATTATAGCATTCACTTAGGACGGAAATACTTCAGAATCCTTGAATCTAAATTGCAATCAAAATAAATGTAAGATTCTCAGGTTAATCTACATTTAAAAAATTAACCTAATAATTCCATAATATTATCTCGACAACCTCCAATTATAGCATCTGCTTAGGACGGAAATACCTGTGCAGCGTTGAATCAAAATCACAATCGAAATACACAAATGATTCGCAGATTAATCTACGTTTAAAAAATTAACCTACTAACTCCGGAGTATTCCCTTGTAAATCTCCATTTCACTTAGGACCGAAATACCTCAACAGTGTTAAATCAAAATCACAATCGAAATAAGATTATGAAATTAATCTGCATTTAAAAAATTAACCTACTTACTCCACAGCATTCACTCGTAAATCTCCAGTTCACTTAAGACGATAAAATACTGCATAATCCTTGAATCAAAATTACAATCGAAGTAAATGTAAGATTCTCAAGTTAATCTACATTTAAAAATTAACAAACTAACTCCATAGTTTTCTCTCATAAATCTCCAATTCACTTAGGACCAAAATACTTCAGAAGCGTTGAATAAAAAATCACAATCGAAATAAACATAAGATTCTCAGGTCAATCAACATTTAAAAAAATCACCTACTAACTCCACACTATTCTCTCGTTAATCTCCGATTACAGCATTCACTTAGGTCAAAGTACCTCAGCAGCGAGATATTCCAGAACAGAAGCAAGATATATCGGAGCACCGAATCCAGTCCTCTGTGAATAGCGACCTTTCTTGAGATACCGAGCAATACGACCGACGGGAAACTGAAGGCCAGCTTTCAACGATTTCGAAACAAGCTGGCTTCGTGCACCACCTTTCCGTCCCCCGGCTCCCTTCGCTTTAGAGGATTCCATCGTTGAGACTTCGAAATTTCAGTTACTTTGAAATTTCCTAATTTATAGACTGCGTTGGCGGGGAAGATCCGCTCACGGGGATAATCGAACGGCTGTGATTTTCCACGCTGGCAATCCGTGTGGTTCTTCTCAATTATTTTTGGAAAAGATATGGTATAAAAAATAGGAGGACAAGCTCATGAATTATGAATCACGGTGCTGCACACGATTTTTGAGATTTACGATCGAAATCGGATTAAAATTACCGATTGTGATCCGATAAGTAGTTCCAGTTTAGTTCTCATAGTTTGTCATTAAAAATTCGTAAATCATAATTGTGATTTATTTAAATTTGTTCTCTCGTCTGACTCGTCGAGCTTTTCGAACCAAGTCTATCGAGCATGTTCGGGCCGAACATGTCGAGCATTTTCCCAAAAATTTAGGCACTAGCCGGCTCGCGAGCCTCGAGATTATTCGAGCTGAGCCCGAGCTTGTCGAGCCTAAATGAGCCGAGCCAAATGAGCCAAATATTTTTAAAACACGTATCTTGTATATATTTTTTAATAAGTTGTTTTCGTTGTTATAAGATTGAAAATGTGATAAACTTAGAATTGTATTGTAAATATTCTATTAGAATAAATATAAAAAAATATTTTATTAAAAGAAAATTCATATCTACTAACTCTGGACTTCGATGGGGTGGCGGTGACGACGACAAACAGTGACCGACGGCGAAGACTAAGGGCCGACGGTGGCCGAGCAGCAACGACGGCGACGTTCGGCGAGAGAAATTGACGTAATTTGAGGAGTCGATTGATCCGGCCACCATCCTGGCGATTTGCTGACTTTCGAACATCAGTGTTCCTCTCCCGAGCAGCGATAGAGACCGGCAAAGCCTATTGTCGTTGATTGATCGACCAAAAGTATGTTATAAACTGATTCAAACTAAAAATTAACTAATAAACGAATATATATATATATATTTTCTCACCATGTCTGAAGATCATCTTTATTTTCCTTTTTGTGGATATATCTTCGAAGAATTCTACAGCCGATGTCTTCCATTCATTTCAACCAATCTTACTTTCTCTGTTTTGAATCCAATCATCAGAAATTTGGAGTAGGATCGATTAAGTGCGATTTGATTCGGCGTGCAGTAGAATTGAAGTCGGTTTAATTTTAGATCATGAAGAGGATCAGTCATGATTATTAATTTGATTTTTGGTTTTTTTCTAGTCTTCTACTTCTGATTCTTCAACCAGTTCGTATTTCCGTTTTTCAATTCTGGCTTCGACTGTGGCTTTGGTTTGGGTTCAAGTTTTTATTTTCTAGTTTTGAATCGATTTGTGCTTTAGTTTTAGTTTGTTCTTCGTTTCACAAATTTTTTATCCAAACCAAGAATCAAACACTATTGAATCGGGTTCAATTTTGTTTGTTTGTTTGAAATTTGGTTTTAGCTCTTAGCATAAACCAAACCAAATTGAACCGTGGATTCGATCAACTAGTTAAAACCAAAGCCATTTGCATCTCTCTGTCTTTATCCTCACATTAATTGTATATTATTTACTGTCAATTCTGTCTAAACTTACTTATATATAGTTTCTAATGGAGGAAATAAAAGTAAAATAGTTGAACATATTAAAATGATGAAAATATTGCAAGAAGTTATTTATAGAGATAACAATATTAATTAACTAAAATATAAAATTAATAAAATGCAAGAAAATATTTTGAGAGAATACAATTCGGCTTAAACATGGTGCATGATATTAAGAGTAGACAAAACCGAACCAGAATCATAAAATAGACCAGAACTGCTAATTTTTAAAAAATTGTAATTTATCAGCCGATGCCGATTTTTAAGAGTAAAAAACGATAAAAACAGGGTATAAAATTTTCTAAAATTGAGTAGATCCCAAACTAAACTCAAATAAAATTTGATATAAATCTTAAAATTAGTTATAAACATGACTAATAAAATTGAGTTAAAACTAGAACGGAACCGTGAATTCCGATTTCAGTTCTATTTCGAGATAAAACTGGACCAAACCGGCTCATGTCCAACCCTACATGATATGCACATGCTTAACCGACAATGAAAGTGATGTAAATATAGTAAAACACAAATTTGATTTGTCGACGAAGTGAACATTGAAGTAGCAAGTACAAGAAGAAGGCGCATTTTTAGTGCACAATTTAAAAAAAGACAAAATTCCTTCAATCATAGATGAAACACAAAGTACTTATCTCATTTTTAGCTCTTTGAGGATACCTTTTCCTTAGCCTTCTGAATCTTCAAAACCTTTTTCACGATCTTTTGCTCTTCGACCAAGAAGGCACGGATAATCCTACACCGATAGAGATTTTCACAGTAGAGAATTTTTTTTTTTTTATCTTTTTGTGATTGAAGAAACAATGTAATTACAACTACAGAAGTACCTCTCCCTAACAGCACCACCAGATAACACGCCACCATATGCACGGTTCACAGTCCTTCGATTTCTGGATAATCTTGACCTTTTGTATTCAGCAGGTCTAAGGTGAGGAATCTATACAACAAACAGAAATAGAAGACATTTAAGATTAAAACTAATAGATATAACAAAGACTAAAGAATCAAATAAGGCTTTCGAGTGAAAATATCAATGAAAACTGATTCAAAACATGCAAAATCAGGAAAAGTGCATTAGACATTTGCTTTTTTTAATCACTAATCATCTAAAATCTCATCAAAACCAGCTCGAAAAACTATCATCCAATTAAGGATGTATGTGGGAGTATAAATTTAGAAATAACAAAGAAAACAGATTCAAAATAAGTTAAAACCAATAAAAATAACAGAGACTAAAGAATCAAATAAGGCTTTTGAGTGAAAATAGCAAGGAAAACTGATTCAAAACATGCAAAATCAGGAAAATGCATTAAATATTTACTTTTTTTAATCTCTAATCATCTAAAATCTTGTTAAAACCGGCTCGAAAGACTATCATCCAATTAACGATGCATGTGGGAGTGCAAAATTTAGTTTACCAAAATAGGTGCCATGGATATTTCAATATTTGTCATACTCTTGGTGTAGAGGTATTGAGCACAAATCCTTCGATCATTTACAAGAAGAGAGTATTTGCGAGGAAATTACAAGGAGAATATTAAATTCAGCATGATAAACTCTGAACGCTTGCAACAGGATGAGATTCTACTGAAAGAACTAGATGCTTTTTCCTACATGAACGATCAAAAGCTATAAACAAGTCCCTCCTCAAACAAAATATGATTCCACAAAACAGTCGAGCATCCACAGCTCTAAAATAAAAATAAAAAAGAACAAAATACCGAAATCCAAAAAGCAGGAGAACCCTCAATGAAAGTATCAAACATAATCTAACTAATTCTCTCCATGAACGCATAACATCAAACATACCCCTTGGATTCTCTTCCCCGTGACAGGGCATTTAGGTCCACTGGCCCTCTTCTTGGTGGTTTGATAAACCAGCTTTCCGCCTGAAAATTCAAACACAATTCTAACATTACGGAGATAACTCCACAATCAAGCACATAGATGAAATTAGTAGTTGAAAAATGAACGGGCGCCAAGTCGACTACAAACAAAAATGAGAAAATAAAACGAAAAAGGATCACCAGGGGTCTTGACGATCCGGTGTTGATTCGACTTGGTGGCGTAGCTATGCCGCGTACGATAAGTGAGACGCTGCACCATTTTTGAGCGCTTCAGAGATTACGGAGGCTCTTCGCTGTGTTCTGAATATTCAGCGACAGAAGAAGCCCCAAGCAAAGTTAGAGAAGTATTTATTGGATACAGAAGTCAAAGCCCTAGATCGGACGGCTGTGAAAAATCGTATTATAATACTAATGATTAAGCTTTTGCAATCAATTTTTAAGTTTATATCAATTATTTTTTATTTTTTTGGATTTAACCTTATTTTCAATAACTTTTTTGACCAATTATTCGATTTGATTTCATGATTTTCTATTTTTAGAAACTGGATCATACGATAAATCATAATTTTTTTTAAAATTATAATCAGAAAATGATTAAAATCAACATTAACTGTTCGATTATGTCCACCCCTACTCCCACGTAGAGGCAAAAAAGATTCACTCTAACGATCCAATCCTAAGAAGCTCATAAACAATTCTAACTTAAGCCACGAGTCAAATAAGTCGAGATGAGTTAACGCAGCTACACATCCTCTTAAGTTTTAACGAGAAGAGTCTCACTAATATACTCAATTTAAAAAAAAAAACATAATATATATTTTATGAAATTTCAATTATTGAAATTGTAATAATTATTTATATATAATTATAAATAAAATAATTACTTGCTCAATTAATAAAAAAATATTTTTAATTATATAAAATGACACGTTTGTAAGAAAATATTATTCAAATAAGTTTGTAGCGTCATTTTTTTTGAGATGTCAAAACTTCAATTACGGTCAATATTAGAGTCGGCAATCGAGCCGACTCAAGCGAGCTGAGCTGAAAATTTTCCTATTTGTCCAGCTTATCGAGCTTTTCGAACCGAGTCTGTCGAGCCTATTCGAGCCGAGCCTGTCTAGCTTTTTCCTAAAAAAATTGGCTCGAGTCGGCTCGCGAGCCTATTCTAGCCGAGCCCGAGTCGAGTCGGTCGAGCCTATACAAGCCGAGCCAAACGAACCGAATATACGTAAATATATTTATTATTTTTTTAAAAAATTACATATCATTGAAATTAAATTGTTTGAATTTTGAAAACTACAAGTGTAAAAAATTACATATAAAAAAATACAAATGTCAAAAATTACATAAAGTTATACTTTAGAAGTTAATAATTTTTTAATTCTAAATTTTTGAATTTCTCCGTTAATTCATTCTTTTATTGTTGGTTTTTTGAAACTGCATCGCTCCAATCCTTCAAACATATCAACGCCTCCACGAGATCTGGTACAAGATTTCTCCGCCGATCGTCGAACACTCGTCCACCAACACTAAAAGCAGACTCAGAAGCTATAGTAGAAATATGAAATGTCAGTATATCGCGTGTCATTTTAGAAAGAATCGGATAGACGACCACATTATTTTTCCACCAACTCAAAATATTGAATGCATTATCACGAGGAAGTTGATAACGAGTGTCTAGATAAATATCGAGTTCATTCTTATCAGAACCATAAGAATGCACATCGTTATCAATTTTTTCATCAATGACATTCATACTATTAATTGATTGTCCAAAACGGAAACTACCACTAGAAGTAGACGCAATATTAGACGAATGAAATAAACGAGAAGAGTAACTACCATTAATACTAATATTTACGTATCTTTTTAAATTTTATAAACTTGAAAAATAAGTAAAATAGACATTGTCATTAAAAGTGGATAGAATCAGACCAAGACCGAGTCTAGGCCTAGACTGCCGATTCGGGTCTGGTTGTGTTCCTTCCTGGCTTGGATCTCGGTTTAGCATACACTTATTGTAAACATTTCAATTCTAGTCAATTGGGATCACGATAAATGGAAAATAGACCTAAAACAAGGTAAATCCCGATCAAAATTTAAATAAAACTAAGTCTACACTTAAATTTTGGTTTTAACCCTATGCAATCACTGAAAACCTAACATAAAACATTAAAAAATATTATATTTTTATTTCTTATTATTTATTTAAATATAAGACCGAACCAAAAGTGTAACATATTTCACAATGTCGATCCACCATTGTCGCTATCAAGCACTCAATATTTAGATAGCTTATCATGTATTACCTATTAAAAACGTGGGGTTATGGTGTCGTTGTATTTTTAGGTTTATGATAAATTCTATGTTCTAAACTCGATGATGAAATTATGTATTGTTCGTAAGTAAAGATAAATTATAAATAGTTAAAATAAATTAATATGGAAATGGTAATGATTAGAGATCAATTTTAAAGTTAATTTTACTAGATATCATGAATTTTTTATGATATTTTCACTGGACGTCTTAAATGAATTTTTCTAATAACCAATATCTTAAATCTGTTAATTTTTGTATACAATACCTTAATTTTTTTATATTTAAACTAAATAATTAGGAACACTAAATATTTTAGGTCAATTTCTATTTGAGTCTACATTGATTTTTTTTTTAAAATTAAAATTTGACTCTGCCCAAGCTAAATGGTCGATTTGGCAGTTCAAATCGATATGAGTGTCACTCTGATCCAAACTGTGTCGAGCCAGATTTGAAAACAACCCGAGCCAGACTCTCCTAATTAAATTATCTTGGCTGCATTTGATACTCATCCAATTTCACCATTTGCTCTTTGCATTGAAACATGCAGTAATAAAGAGTAGCCCTAGGTCATGAACCTGCCTTTTCTCTTATCTGCTCACGTCATCATCTTTAAGAGGGTCTCTGGTTTTACCCTAATCTCTCTTCTTCAGTTCTAGCTCGACTGCCATTTTTGACTTTGCAAACTGCAAATTTGTCTTCTTATGTTGTTCTTGCCTGGCTAGGGTTTTTTCATGCAGTCTTAGGTGTTTTTTGACGTTAGAATTAATCAGATTATCTTTTAGAGATTGGGAAGATTAGGAATTGGAAGGATATTACAAATTTGCTATTTGATGAAAGAACTCGAGTCGAATCATTTCCAGATCTTCCCTGGTTCGGTTAGGTTCATTGCAGATCCATTCGCCAACTAATTAAGAATCTACTTATTTTGTGTTCTTCGTTTGAACTTGTTTTCCATACCCTAAAAGTATTTAGCCATACAATGTAATTACTTTTTATAGATCTCTATTAAGCTGCACAACACAGTTGCTTATATGATTTTATGTTTCCTTCTTATTTGTAGGGTACTTTGGAGAGAGCTTGACAAATCATCCATGCCATAGTGAACGATGGTTGCATTCTTCCGAGTTCTTTTATCAAATGCGCCGATTTTGAATGAATTCGATAAAATGTGAAGACAAAAGTTGATTTTTTATACGGTTTAACATAAAATTGTACGTGAAAAATACTTTAGCTCACATTGTTTCATACCTCAAATTTTTAAAAACATGTGTTTTTAAATTAAAAAGATAAAAAGTAAAGATGGGTTTTTTTGGTGGATTTATAGAAGAGTAATGCTTGATTTACATTCTTAGTATATTTATCATTGTACACGCTGAATGTCAGACTGTTATTAGTGTAATAAATATCATAAATAATTATTTTAATTATAATATATTAAGTGAATTTTAACTAAATCAATTACAGCCTAACATATTAATATGTACAATAAGAGAGCATGTTAAGAAGGTAAACATAACATTACTATTTATACTACTACGCAAATCTGATCAATGGACTTTTAGGGCTTTCCAAGGGCCAAAAAGTTGTGCACAACTTACACTTAAATTATAAAATGTTTGTAAATTTATCAGTTTGGTTTGGTGCGATTTTTTGAGGAACTGATGTCAGTTTGGTTTTTATTATTTAAAATCAAAATCGAATTGATTAGTATTTTTGGTTTTTGGTTTTATCATTTTGGTTTGCTCGGTTTTTAGTTATTTTGTGATGTTTTCTATTATATAGTATTATATTGTGTCATCCATCTTATTTCAATAAATTCTAAAAAAATTAATATTTTATCCTTAATCAATTTTTAAGAATTAAAATTGAAAACTGATCATTGATTCAGTTGGTTCGATGCATATTCGACGAACCGATTTCCACCCCGAGGACAAGAGATCTGCGCCTTAGTGATTACGTGATCTTTATTTGGAAAAATCACCTATAACTTTAGTTTGATTTGATTAATGAAGACAAACATTATAATTCATTATTAATAAAAAAATAAAACAATTGGTAGGCCGTGACACTAACGAGATAAGATAATTGACAACAACGGGTAGGACATTTGATGTTGCAATATACAAAAAGATAAAGATGTTTTGTCTTCTTTAAATAATTGACTCAACTTGTAAACAGTTTAGTTCTTATACATTCATCTTGATCTGGTTTTGGTTATCTTAGTTCTGATCCTAACCAGATATATTAATATGGTCCTATTTTTTTTTATCAGATCAGATCGTACCATGTTCAATTCTTATTAAAATTAATGACTAATAATGCAGTCGATAATTTCGATGAATGTGTATTTTTAAATTTTCTTATGCTAACATTACTAAAAATTATAATCTTGTGATTATTTAAATCAATTTTTTAATTTGATATTTCATGTTCTAATATTAATGGTATTGTATTTTGTATAATTTAATTTACTTTGAATATTATTATATTTTATTAATTTAAACTCTTTTTTTTTTTTTTTTTT
>QAOC01047830.1:5978-74897 GCA_003255005.1 Begonia fuchsioides | reverse complement strand
CGAGTAATCTCCGACTAACAACTTGTATGGTTTCTATTTTCTTTGATGATGGATTATTTTATAAATCCATATACTTTACTAATGTAATTCTTTTGCAGGCCAAAAATCATCTAATGGAGAGAATAAACAATTATGATTTTGATGACTCGAAGACTTCTATGTTTTACTTATGCATTTTGATGACTCGATGACTTGTAACTTATAATTTAGTTATTTTTTGTTGATGATATTATTTGAATAGATGACTTTTATGTTTATTAAACTTAAAGTTAGATAATCTTGATGTTGATGATATTATGTGATGAGTTTATTAGATTTAACATTATGTTGTTTTCTAAAATTTTTAATATTATATATATTATTTTGTGTATCAAGTAAAACCGAAACCGAACCGAAACCGAACCGAAAAATCCGGTTCGGTTCAGGTTCGGTTTTAATATATATTTTCAACTAATCGGTTCACAATTTAAAAACCGAAAACTAGTCGGTTCGGTTTAATTTTCAGTAAAAACCGAACCGAACCGGTAAACGCTCACCCCTAGATTGGACCAAACCAAGACCAAATTTTTGGTTTGGTACTCTAAAGTTTAGTTTTGTTCCTAGTCCTAAAATTTTGGTGCCGAAATATATTGATCCATCTTTTTTTTCCAAAAACTAGATCAGTTGAGGCCACGTCCACTCCTATTATGGGTGTGATAGATTTGGAAGCATAGAGCCACAGTTCGATGACTGGAAGCAGTATGAGAGTTTAATCTTCCAATGCGAGGTTGCTCTTTGTGAAAGGCAAAATCGTTGATTTTGCCTTTCACTGTTTTAGTTTTGGTTTTGGTTCTAATTATAAGAAGAAAAAACTATGATTCATAATTTGGTCGTGGTCTTTAGAGTAAAAGACATTGAAACTATATTGAGACATTAAGTTAAAAAATGACCCAAAATTAGGTAAAACCAAATACAAACCTAAATAAAAGATGACATAAACCCAAACTGACACTAAAGTAGACCCAATCACTCCAAAACTCGACATAAATACAAAAAAAATATATTCTTCTTTTAAATATGAAATCGAACGGTATCAAATTATAACTATACCATATTTCATGATTCTGGTTCACTCTGAAACTTATTGTATCAATTACGGTTCTAAAAATCTAGAATCGTGGCAGTTATCATTTAATCATACTACCTTCTACAACTATTGTCATGTTACAGAATACGTTCTTTAGAAAAACAATATTGTGTATTTTGAGGTTTCACTAAAACATATTGAGTGAAGGAGATTTCACTGCAATCCTATCAGACACATTTTTTTCCAGTACGACCATCTCGTTACGACTTCACTCCCTGTCACTAGCCTTGCACTTCCTTATCCTATCCTTGTGGGAAGATCGGCAAGCTCTGTCATAAAAGAAAGACGAAAGATTCACAGTGCTTTCAGCGGTTAGATCGTGAAAAAAACTTGTTTCTATGGATGGACACAGTTCGGGTCGTGCTAGTTTTGAGTTAAATTGAAATGGGAACCGTGAAATACGATCTGCTTTCGGTTTATTCCGGTCAAGTTTCATATTTACAATAAACATAATATATATTTTTTCATTATATTTGAGTCGGGTTTTTAGTGATTTGATCGAGTTTGGAATCGTTTATTGAGTTTGGAATCGGGTTGTATTTTATTTTAGATTAAAATTTATCTAATTTTAGATTATTTTTTGATTCATAGTCCAGTTTTTGGTGTCATAGATTTAAAAAATTGAAACAGATAATTGGTCTAAAACAACAATTTCAGTACAAAACACGATTCCAATCTGGTTTTTCCCACCCTATTTGTTTCTTCCATAATTTGGACTAAAAATTTGGAAAGAAGTGTGATAAAATATCCTCTTGTGAGCATCGGAGAGGAGTAAAGAGGGCCTCCATGGAAGCAACACCATTGATTATGTGTGATTCCATTTCTATTCTTTGATAAAAAAAAGCGAAATCTCTAGCCCCGAGTTTTTACACTTCGGCCCGACAGCATGTGAGGATATTAATCACAGTGATTCAGAGATTAGAGGTTTTTACCTGACACCATAAAGAGCAACTTTAACATTGAAAAATTAAATTCTCAAACTGTGATGATGCATGATTCGAATTGGGTTCTTAATTTAAATTTGTCACCTAATTGAGATATGACTGACGGCGATTCCATTTCTATTGTAAATTCTATGCACTGTCTCCATCAATAAAAGTAGAAAGCAATAATAATACCTGTCCCTTTCTTTTCTCTCGTCTCTCTCCTTTCTCTTTTCATAATCAACTTCACTGTGCATTTAGCCTTTTTAATTCAAAGGAGGGTTGAAAGACGATCCGAATTAAGTAATTAGAAGAAAAAAACAGTGCATTTGAGTCTTGGATTGTCCTTTTGAGGCACTACACTTTCAGGTTTCCATTTTTTAATACATATATGTCAATTTCCTTGCTTTCTTTGTTCAAAGTATGGATATCGAGCTACAAACCAAATCCCAGCTTCAAAAGGCATCCAAATTCAGTGTCTCTCTTGAAAATTACTACCATATATATTTTATAATTTGAAAATCATCAATAAATAAATACCTTGCTTTCTTTAAGGTGTATTATCCTAATACTTCTTATTTAGGGCTCTAAATTATTATTTATTCTTTAATATTTATACTTTTTGTAATTGGTACCATCCTAGCAGCCACCAAGAATTTTAAATAAATACTTTTTTTCATGGTTTTAGGGGAATGGGGACTTTACAGAGTCTGTAATGCGCAGAAGCGAGAAGAAGCTTCAATCTATGGACTGGGACTGGACGGAATTTGCTTGGGAAGAAAGAATTAAGGATACCCTTTTAGTTGGATCGGAGAAAAAGGTCAAGAACGTCGAAATTCAGGTGGGTAATGGTGGAATCAATTCAGATGAGAAATCGATGAAGATCGGAAAAAGAACGCCGGTGATTGCTCCGGCGAGATCTCCTAGAAGGGTTAGCAATCTGAATTGCTTGGTCGATGGTTGCAAGGCTGACCTGGGCAATTGCAAGGACTACCATCGCCGGCATAGGGTCTGTGAGCGCCACTCCAAGGTTCCGGTGGTGCTCGTGAACGGCGAAGAACGGCGGTTTTGCCAGCAGTGTAGCAGGTTCCGGCGACGCCTCCGATGAACCCGTTTTTTTTATAAGTCTAGGATTGAAATCGTTAGTTTCAAACTTGGTTTTCGTTGAAGCTTTGCAGATTTCATTCTTTGGGAGAGTTTGATGAGGTGAAGAGAAGCTGCCGGAAAAGATTGGACGGGCATAATCGGCGCCGGAGAAAGCCTCTCCCAGAATCCATATATTTGACTCCCAAGGATTTCATGTCCAATTTCAAAGGTTAGCAAAATTGGCCTTGAAATCTGAGAGTTTTAAGAATCAATTCACCAAATTTTTTGAAATTTAGGTCCCAGAATCTTGCAATTCAGCAGCTGTGATTTGGACGCAAAGATTGCGTTGGCTCCTTATGTTTGGAAAACAGAACCTAAAGCCAGACTCGACGATCGCCGGAAACTTATTCCGGCGACAGTCGACCGGGAAGCTTCTCAAAATCCCTCTGCTACCCATATCCGCCATGTGGGTGATAAACAAGTCTCACTAAAGCAGCATCATATTCTTGCCGACAACCCGCCGCCGCCGGTAACCGCCTCGCCGGAAAACTCGGGTTGTGCTCTCTATCCTCTGTCATCGTCGCCATCAGAAGCTTCAGGACCTGGTCTGAGCTGCTTCGATCTTCCTCATGAGTATTACTACGCTTACTCGAGGGAATCCGCCGCCATTGGTGAAGATACGGCGCCGCAAACGAGCTCCGACGGCCAGTTCGAAGCTGAGCTGTCGCCGTCGTTCATGACGGCGTCCTGGGAGTTTGTTTGATGATTCAGCAGAATGATTTGCTTTGATTTATGGAATTTTGTGTCGGATTTGTCACTCTATTGTCGTATACTCCAATAATTCTGTCGAATTTCGTTGCTTTGGCTCGATTCCAAGACGAAAAATTGTTGATGGACGTAAATTTAATGGAACCGACGAAGATGAAATAAACACATACTTTAATTAACCGATCATTTTATGGAATCTTAATACTAAACTTTATGTTAAAATCATATAAAGTTCGAGCTATTCAATGCTAAGTTTTTGTTTTTTGAAATGTACAATAAAAATACTTCAAATCGAAGAACATATGTTAAAGTGTTAACTAAACGAACACGAACTTATTTTATCGTCACAATAAGACTTTTTCGGGTGATAATCGGAAGGATTCGACCATCTATTTTTACAATTTATAACAGATTTTTGGATGCAAATCACGATAATTTCTATTTTTCTCGAATTTTTCATTGATATGAAAATGATTAAATCTTTCTAGGAAATAAAGTTTAATGGAAATATAAATCAAATAAAAAAAAATGGCATTTTTATACGACCGAAAAATAAAGAAATGTAGCATTGCCCGTTTACTTTGGAATTTGAGTTTTAATCGGGTTTTGGAGTTTATTGCAATTTTTGTAAGGTTCTAACGATTGTGTTTCGGTTTCCGCTCGATTTTTTGTTGTCGTTAGAATTGAAAACCGAATGGTTTGGTTCAGGATGGCTTCAAAGTCGACCCAAATCGGGCCGACCTAAATAGTGACAATAGAATTGTGAAATCTTGTAAGAAATTATTATCTTTTATTACATTGCATTTTAAGTTGAGCTAAAAACATTTAAAGATAAAACTACAAATTCAAAATTTTACGAAAATAAAAATAATCAAATTACGATGATTGTGTGCCCTTCCTATCATCGATGATATTACTAGGGAGGGCAAAACCGGACCGGTCTATGAATCGGATAAAAAATGCATGTTTGGTCCGATTTCAGTCCTAATTTCTAGAAACCGTGAAATCGAAATCGGATTGTGCGTAAAAGAGACCCAAAATTGGTGACATTTTGACCTAAAAATTAAGGTAAAATTCGACACAAACCAGACAAGACAATATATAAATTAAGGGTAGGCATGAGCCGGTCTGACCCGATTTTATCGCGAAATAGAACCGGAACCGGAACTCACGGTTCTGAATTTTTGGAATATGAACCGAAACTAACAGTTCCGTTTCGGTTTTAACCCAGTTTTATTTTTGAATAATTTAAAATATAATAATAAAATATATATTTTTATTATATTTAGATCATATTTTAATTAATTGGACAGATTTATAACAAATTTTAAAATTTATATTAGATTTTAGGTCAATTTTTAATCAATTTTAGAGTTTTTTTTATTCAAAGACTCGGTTCTAGTTTCACAATTTTTTTACCTCTTTAATACCGGAACCAGCCCTTAAATCACGATTTAAAAAAAATTAAAACTAAGACCGAATTAAAATCGATAATTCGATCCGATTTTGCCGATGCCTAATATAAATTGTTTTTAAATTTAAAAACACTCGAAACCTAAGCAAACACAATAAAAATATATATTTATTTTTATGGATAACGTGGTTGGAAACAGAAACCATATGGCATGGAATTGATTGAACATCCATATCTCAAAGCCGATAAGACTGCAAATCACAAGGAGGCCAAGGAAAAAGCTCCATTGCTTCCCAGATTCTCATCGATGGCGGCCTGGGCTCCCCTCTCCAACTTCCTCTCCTCTATCCTCCCCTCCAAACCCTCCCCTGCTAAACTCCCTCCAAATCCTCGGCTCACTCAGACCCAGAAACCCATCGACGCTTACGCCCCTTTGGTGCTCCAACACGGCCCGGGTCAATCGGAGCCTCTATCGACCGAATTGGCCTCTGTAATTTGCCCCTCTCTGGCTTTTTCAAATACCCTTTACTTCAAATCGACGTACAATGTTCAGGTTGTTGTGGAAGATAACGAGCCCGAAGAGAGGCTGTTGAATAGGTTTCGAAGGGAGGTTATGAGGGCCGGGATTATTCAAGAGTGTAAGAGGAGAAAGTTTTTTGAGAACAGTCAAGATGAGAGAAAGCGTAGGACTCGCGAAGCTGCCAAACGAAATCGTCGAAGGTATGTCTTTTCTGCATTGTTGATTTGACCTGTCGATTGTTCATTCGTTTAAGTGTTTTTCAAATCAATGATCGAAAACTGGACTAGTGGGTAAGGCTATAAATGGTGAAAACTCGAGGAAATTGTGCTCAAATTCTGTATCTTTTCTTCTGCATAGTTGATTTGATCTGTCAATTGTTCATGTGTTAAATGTTTTTCAAATCAATGATCGAAAATTGAATTGAGAGAACGAATGGACTAGTGGGTAAGCTTATAAATGCTGAAAACCCGAGGAAATTGTTCTCAAATTCTGTACCTTTTAAATCTCTATTACGAAAAATTGAAGAACTTCAAAGAAAGAATCGTCAAGGGTTAAGAATAGAGAGTTCTATCAAGAAATAAACACTAAAAGGATGTGTCAAGTGTTTGATTGAATAAAGATTTTGTTGTTTTTCATGATAACGAATCCAGTGTTTTTCATTGTTCATTGCATAGATGTTTTATGTTTCTCGAGATGAAAATGTTCTTTCTCCTCATAATTTGACAGTTCTTTATTTAGTATTCGCAATCCTAGCATGTTTGCTTTAAGAAATATCGTTTATCTTTATATTTGTAGACTCACCAACACAATATTATCTGCTAAAGGCCGAAGCCTTTCACAAAGTTATTCTTGTGTTATATTCAAAACTCGTTATGTTAGTGTTAGTTAGAGTGAAGAAAATCAATTATGAATCATTTCGAGTCTACTCTCTCGAGCAATGTGGGATAAGACACTCTCACACCGTCACAGGGCATGTTGTCCGATATTTGTTTGTATTGATTTGACATAGGGCCATGGCCGTTGAATTATTGATCCAAAAACGAAACCTAAGTCTATATCTAATCTAATCTAATTCCAAAACGATATTTTGGAAAATGTTAGATTAGATATTGAAAATATATATATAATCTAATTCTCAAAGAATCAACAATTAAGTTCTAGATTAAGTTAAATAAAACAGTTTGAAGTTTTATCTATTATATTTTCAATTTTTATTTTTTTTAAATATTAAAGTCGGTTCATTTCAGTACTCTATTAATTTTAATTAAAACTGAAAATTGAACTGAATATTTCTGCTTTATTCCGTTCGTTGTCAAAATTGGTATGACCTTTCTAAAACCAAACCGTAACAGAACCGATGTATTGGGTCGGTTTCTTGGTTTGGATCGGATCGTTTTCCACCCCTAGCATAAGTTCTTCTTTTTTGGAAAATTATGCATTGCTCCTCATGTTTTTGAGTGATAATGAATGCTCTGAAAAAGAGTGATGGGTTTGTGTTTTAGACTTTTGTTGCCAAACCGGGCAGAGCTCGAATTGGCTGCTTATGCAAGAATACAATAATCTCCATCCAATTTATTCTGTAATGCCTTTGTTGTGATCGTCTTTTAGGTCTCGATCTCATCGTTTTAGCTACTACTGTTGGTTTAGGAGGCATGTAGTTATTACTGATTTTGGTCTCTCATTGTAACCAGGCGTCCACCACCAAGAACTCCGTATCAGAAGCCCGAGGAATCTTCGACGAGCAAGAAGGACGAAGGAGACGATAACTGGGATATGCCTGAAGAAACTCCCTATTAATCATGAACGTTTATTTGCATTTTTTCGATGTATCGAGTTTGTTGTTTAAGCTCTTGGGTAGTACTGCTTCTGGCTAAAGCCAAATGAGAAACATTGGGACAGGCTTCTTAGTTCAAAAGGCTGATAAAAGTGAACTCTTCTTATTTTAATGAAGAAACCGAGCTCGAGACCACTGTGAATACGAGAGGAATTAAACCGAGCTCGAGTCCACGTGAAGGGAGGGAATGAAGAGAAGTGAATGAAACTCGAAGTTTAGCATATTAACATGAAACTTCTTCGTTGTACTATCTCATATTATCGTTTCATTTTTGCAAACAATTACCCGGAGAACTTACTCGTAATTCATAGCGCTCTTTGTTGCTCTCGGCTTCTATCAAACGGAGAGAAGGTAAGCTTTCTCGGGGACTCACATGCCGAAAATAACTAAGATTTCTTATGAGTTGTTCACCCCTATGAAATTATGTAATGATATGTTAATTTTATTTTGATCGTTTCTCTAAATTACAGCTCGACGCGTCAACGTCTAAAATAAAAAAAAAATCATAAAAAAATAAATCTAATATTATTATTATTTTGTTATCGATGTCGGCAGCTTGGAGATGTGCATGTGTTGGCTTTAAAGTGTTCAATTGTGAGATTTCTTACACGAGAAAACGATTTCATTAGTAAGAAACACGAGCACTAACACTTTTACACGGTTAGAAACACCAGTTATAGTTTCATTTCGTTTTTATTTTATATTTTAAAAAATTAAAATATAATAATAGAATATTTTTTTATTATATTTAGATCAAATTTTAAGTAATTAGTCGAATTTATAAAATTTTAAAATTTATATCAGATTTTTATTAGAATTTGAGTCAGATTTTATGCGATTTAAAAACTCTTTTGACACACGATTTCAGTTCTAGTTTCACGAGTTTTTACTCCTAAAGGCCGGCACCGGTCCATAAATCACGGTTTTTTAAAAATTAGAACTAATATCAGATTAAACCCAACAATTCTAATCTAATTTTGCCCACCCCTACTAAACAATCAAGTAGCAAGGGCTAAAATAATTTGATCTAATTTAATATTAGGTGAAATTCGAAACCACATTACTTCAATATAATGTTAAAGTACTCACAAGAAATGGATTCGGGTCGGTTGATGCAGTAAAAGCTCCATGAGAAATCACGAAAATGTTCGATAAACTCCAGATTTGATGACATACCCTTCACGAGGACGATCCTACATTATAAAGCTTCAAGCATCTAGTATTGTCTAAATCGACAATAAAAAGATGGTGCGAAAAAAGGGTAGCTTACAATATAAAATTTGGTATGCTCTAAAATTGAAAATTTTGTATCTTCAAGACAATGTCTACAATGCTAATATTGAAAAAAAAACTACCGTTCGATTCGTAAAACGAAAAAATAGCTTACCGTTTAGTTGGTGTAAATAAAACGTTCCGGTTCTAACAAGAAACCTTTCAAGGGTACTCTTCCTCCGATGCCTAATCTGATAAACTCAAATTAACCTTTTGATTATAAATCAAATATTATTTTATACCCTTTTTGAAAAAAGAGAAGATTAATCCAAAAGAACAACTTTAAATCTGCATCCAATCAAGGGAACTTACATGTAGTTTTTGGTATTTAGCCCCCAGTGATCTCCTTCTCTTTTGCCTTACACGTATTCTCGGCAGTCTTGATGAACTTTTTGGTCAGCTCATCGACCTGAAAAATGAAAATTCGTTCAGACTGAAACTCTCTAAAAAAGGGTCAATTCATAAAATATACACAAAACTCACTTCTTTCTCCAGTCTTTTTATATCGTCCTTTTGACTGTCCTGACGACATTTTCTTTATACTTTCCAGTGCCTAAATTGGAAATTTGATCAGACATAATTTAGGGATTTGTTAGATACAATTAGACAGAATAAGGAGCGACCATGCTTATTTTCATATGCAAATACAGGCTCACTATCATACCTTGCCAGATTACACATCTCTCATAAATAATTATCAGCACTATAAATCTAAGCAAGCAAAAACTCGCATTAGTTAGGTCAATAGAAACTTTAAATAAGCATCTCAGAGAATATGTTGACTGGTTCCTGTCAAGAAATAGTATTCGAATTAGCTCGTCAAAACTGAGATCTCAGAAATACAGATAAGATCGATTCCAATGTGATTCAGATGATCAGACCACCAGATATTTTGAACAAGAGCAACATCAAATATCTTCTAATAACTTGGAAGTTTGACTTAATCTCTGTATCAACAGCAGTTTTCAACTATGTCATTATTTAAATGTCTAAACAAAATATTATCCTTTATTCTCATACTTAGTTCTGATTGCGAAGGATTTACTCATGCATCTAGTTTCTGAAAAACACATTAATTAATACAAGAATATATTAAAAAAAATCCACAAAGTATTTTTTGGCGACATTAATTTAATTTTAAAAAAATTTCCAAGAAGTACCTTTTGGCGAGATCTTCTAATACTTTGTTTAACATCTTCGCATGACTTCGCAACCAGCTTACACATAGCCTATTAAAGTAAAGAATTTAAAACATCAATTCACAGCAAAGCAACAGAAAAAGGAAAAATGGGTGAATAAAAAGAGGAAAGCAACCATAAGCTTGCTTGGACATGCTCCTTGGTCAATCTTGAGATTGTATAACGATAGAAAAGAAAAGCAAATAAAATGAGTTAGTTTGCATTGCATAGCTACTTTATTACTGTCTTGAAAAAAAATTCTCTCATTTTACAACTTTAAGACCATCACATTGCCTTATCACTATCATTTTGGAAGCATTCTAGAAGAACGGGATCTCGAGGTGGAATGACTGCAATTAATCTCTCACCATCTACTCTTGGAGTTAATACAAATGGAGATGACACAAGAGCACTTTCTAAATTCTTTATAGCCTGTATACAAAAATCAGCATTACATCACACACACGTACACCAATGCCTTCCAAATGCATGACTTCAAAACTAACTAAAATAAACTGAATCGAGATAAAGCATATTCTTAGTTAAGGAAAATCAAAATAGTCAGGTTTTTATTTTCACAATTCTTTGACAGTGAGGAGGCATTAAGATTCTTATTATGCAAATTGGATGCAAAAAAATGTATCAATTATCTGTTTTTGCCCTTTGTGTAGAGGAAAATGCAAAATTATGGAGAAGAATTAAGATTATTAAATATGTCTACTGATTCCTATCAGATTACATTTGGGTCATAAGGATTTATTGATAAAGTTTTTGAGTCCAGGACTGAGACAACAGCCATCTGATTCAAGGGTATCTTTACACCTCCAACTTCAACAATAATGTGGTCAAGCATCCCTGAAAATCAATTTTTTCAGTGAGATCACTAAATAGAAGTAATAAGTCAACGATCGCATAGAGTAACGTACCAGGTGATGCTCTACCAGTCCTAAGTTTGCTTAGTTCTACTGACAACGCCACAAGCGTTGATTCCATTTGTGACTTGACATTTTCCTTAACTAACGGTCCAATATGAGGCGAAACCTCAACTGCACTCGTAGCAGAATCGTCTCCTATGAGGTCACAAAAATGAAAAATGGATTCAAACCATAAGAAACATGCAAAGGCCAAGGGTTATGTACATATCTATCTATGAACAAGGATTATTCAAACAAGAGTAATATTAAAAATCGTGATCCAGTCACAAATGAATTGATAAATCTGTAAGATTTCCTAAATCTTGAATAACACTACTCCCACATTTCTACAAATTCAGCATTGGCAAGTCATATGAAAGACTTACTTAACTTCCGACCCTTTACAAAGCTCCGGCGACAATCTCCGATAAAATTAATCGCAGCCTGAGGTAGAATTTGCATTTGCTCGGAGTTGCCGCATATTCCGGTATGAATAAAAAAAGAAACAGAGAGCGAGAGATCTTGACCATAGATGGAGGAGCGTCGGAGGAAAAAGAGATTCCTAATAGTTAATTCACGTCGCGGTACGATAGACATGAGTAGTTGCTTTACAGCATCAACGTTGGAGTCTAGCTCGCCGGTTTTCTTCTCCGTCAGCGTTGCCTGATTTTCGAAGAGGGTTTTAGTTAAACCTCCCGAATGTCATTTTGAACCGCTTATATACTACAGGCCAAAGAAACTTGCCCCAATGAAATTTAAAAAGGGTTTCGGCTCGAATTGAACCGACCCAATAAGAGCAAAATCTTTGTCAACCCATTTGGGTTCGGTTAATTGCAGGGTCGTTAACTTGCCATTGAATTTTTAAGAAAAATGAAAAATTGCCTCTAAAAACTAGGGGTGGGCATAACCGACCCGGACCACAAAACCAAACCGAGACCAAGAAATTTGGTCGGTTTCTGGTCGGTCCTAGACGAAAAAATTTGATTCGATCTGCTTGAGTGAAAACTGATTTTTATTAGTCTGATCTTGGTCTGCTTGAGTGAAAAAGTTTTCTAATAGCGTTCTTAATGGAAGACAACCCTAGATAATATGCTATGATTCCAACCGGGTTAATATAGACATTAACCGGACCGGATTGACTGCTATGAAAACCGTAGACAACGATTCATGTTCTTGGGTGGACCATATCAACCGGGTTGGTTTGGTCGAATTGAACCGGTGGCGGCTGAGGGTTGATTTTGAGTAATGCTCAAGCTCTCGAAGAAATCGATATCACGATTTCCAATATCGCTCTGCACTTTCCATTTTCTATCGGATTAATCCATCAAATTCTCATCTCTGGCCTGATTCTTCACCGTCGTCGATCGTTCTTGCCAGTTTCGGATCAGTTTTTGTCGGATTTTTTCGTCTTCTCTGGTATCCATTACAATCATTGTCTAAACCTTGTTTGTTTCTAGATTCTTCTCCTTCCATCGATCGTGCAAGCGGTGTTTGGAATGGAGAGCTTACTCCAATCTCAATTCCAATCTGTTCTTGTATATTTCCCATCGTTCTTCACCGTTTACCTCGTCGCTTACTTCATCGTCTTCCGAAATTTGAACCCTAAGATTCGCCCTGAAGCTTCCAGTTGCATGATTTCGTTGGCTCACGGCACTCCAGCTCTTGTCTTTGCTCTTCGCGCCATTCTTGCCGATCCTAATCGCGGCTTCGCTTCGCCTAACACTAGATTTCAGAACTCTGTTCTTGATTTCAGCATCTCTTACTTCCTCATGGATCTGCTCCACTATATCTTCTTTTTCCCCGGAGATGTTCTCTTCATTGGCCATCATTTATGTACTCTTTTCGTCTTCCTCACCTGCAGATACCTTGTGTCGCACGGTGCTTATGCGATTCTGATTCTTCTGATTCTTGCTGAGGTCACAAGTGCTTGCCAAAACGCGTGGACTCTTGCAAAAGCTCGGAAAGGGGACGCAAAATTCGCTGCAAAAGTGTATGATTTATTGTCTCCTCCTTTCTATGCATTGTATACCCTGGTAAGGTGCTTCATAGGACCTTATTTCGTGTTCAAGATGGGGCAATTTTATGCCCATGGAGGAGCTGAAACTGTGATTCCTATGTGGGTTTGGGTTGCTTGGATTGTTGTTGTCGTAGTGGCTATTTCTGCCAGCATTCTGTGGATTACCAATCTCTGGGTTGAGTTATTTACAGAAAGAGCTGCTAAGTTGAAGAAGAAAAGCATTTAGACTGAAATTTGACTTTTTCTATCTTACACCCCATAGCAGAAGCTTCATTATGGGCAGAATCGAATTACAGAAGAGGAAGTTTTAGCACATTAGTATTTGTAGAAATCAAATTTGCATGCCAATTTGTACTTTCTTTTCTTTTCTTAGTACAACTTCAGAAATATTGAACACTTTTTGAGCTTTTATACAGTTCTTTATTCTGTGACTGGCTTCTGGTCGATAATTTGTTTATATAACTCCTCTTTCCTCTAAATTGGAATCATGTTCTTGAAGTCAATTGTAAATTCTTTTTGGCAATCACGATTTAGCACGATGGATCGCCGTCTAAGTAGTTGGATTCATTCTCCTTCCAGTTCACTTTTTTGAAAGAAACTAGCCTATAGATGCAATATTATTCTGCCTGGAAATTTTCATATTAGTGCTCATAGAAACTGCTTTGATTATGTTGCAATCAATTTAATGCTAAGGGTCATGAATGTGCTGAAGTCAATAGCAGTAAGGGCTCAGGGGTATTGTGGTCCGAGTTGGTCCGGTTTTTGAACAAATAGGACTGGACCATTAAAATTCGTTTCCTAACTTTTTGGACGAGAAATGAGCATTGGATGTCTATGATCGGACCAATGCCAAACCATACATTTGGTTCCGATCATGTTCTTCCTATTAATATATATATAATTTTCACATGAATAGATTGAATTTTGAAAAAAAATGGTTTTAAAAATTTACTAGTATAATAAGTTATATTAATATATCAAGGTTAAACAAAATTTTTATTAGTAAACTTAAATTTAATTGAAAAATAAATTTTTTATTTATATATTTATTAATGATATAGACCGTTTTTAATGATTTTACTACATTAAGACTGAAGCTAAACTGTCCAAATCAGTTATGTATAATGAAGGACAGTTAAAAAGCCAATAGAGGCGCAAAACCAACTAAAATGTGTCTGTTCTGGTCCGGTTTCTTAGCAGCTTCAGTTCTGAATACCTCGGTCTTCTCAATAACTACATATTCAAAAGATCAAATTAGCCAAAAGATGTAATAATAGTGAGTAAATCAAGATTGTTGGAAAACAAGGTTTAGTCATAAAAAATTATTTGGCATCAAACAAGAATGTTGACATATAATCAAAAGGATAAATACTAGATTACCCAATTTGATGCTCGTCGGACTCGACTTGTTAGTTGCGTTTTGTCTCGTAGTTGATAGTCAATTTATTCGTCGATTAGATAAATTGTTTTGGCCGAACAAGTACAAGTTGCGAGGCTTAGCGACACAAATTTAGATCTTTTTACTCGGTTGAAGCTTGGTGTGATTGTGAATGTGATTATATGGCCTCAAATAATACTGAAAAATTACAAATGCATGAGTTTGAAGATGACTTCGCAAAATTAATGGCCACAAAAATGGAGCTGGACCAATGCCAGGACTCTGCTTACCCGAAAGAGAGCGTGAGCAAAGAATCAGATGGTTCTTTCTTTCTCTCTCCTGTCTAGAGAGAGAATTGGATCAAAAGCTCCATTATTTTACTCGCTCTACCTCGTTTAAATAATCCTCATTCTCGTATTAGCCATGGAGTTTTCGAGAAGTCGGATATGGTGGCTTGTTCTTGTTCGAACTCGTAGCCGATGATCATTTTCCAATTACTGAATATTTTTGGGGTATGTAAGCACAACCCTTTATTTTTCTCGTCTTTGTCGTTCATGGGTGTTTCCATTTTTTTCTGTTTTTCTCTTTCAGGAACTCAAAGTTTATGGTTTTTTTTTTTCTTTCAAGTAAGAAACGAATTTACGAGCAAAGACGATGCCAGTTTCAGTTGTTCCAGACGTTGATGGATTTTCCAGGGTTATATTGACAGAACCAACTGGTTCTTCAGCTGAGGTTTTTGTTACCTTTAATCTCCTCTGTTCTATGAGTTTTCACCCTTAATTTATTACTAATCTGTAAAAGCTAATTATTGATTTGAGATCAAGTAAATATCTCTGCTCTTTTCTTGACCTTCCCTTTCATATTTTTACTGAGTTATTTCGAATTTTCATGTGAATTTAGGGTCGATCTTATTTTCTGATATTGTGTAAACTTAATGGATGTCCCCAAGCTTAAGCCATTAGATTGAGCTTGATTTGATCATTCAAGTTGACATTCGAATGTTTAATCTGTTCATTTCTTGACTTTCCCTTTCATACTTTTACTGATTGTTACACATTTTATTTCAAATTTTCATGTGAATTTATTAGGGTAGTTTCTTATTTGCTTGATTTGATTGTTGAAGTTAACATTCGAATGTTTATTGTAGAACTGTTTTTGCAAATTAGCGTTTGGTGATTCATTGGTGAAAATGGTGGATTATTTTTCAGTATTTTACTAAATCAAAGTAGAAACTACTGCATTAGAATGAATAATTTTATCATTGGAGTATTTATAATTATGAATAATGACGTTTGATCTGCATATATGGTAAATGGTAATATTTTGAATGATTAAGATCTACCTAGTTGTCATATTGAATGTATAATCGATATCAACTTCAACTGAGTTTTCTTATAATCTCAGGTACTCCTTTACGGTGGTCAAATCGTGTCGTGGAAGAACGAACGACGAGAAGAACTGCTTTTTGTGAGCAGAAAGGTAATTAGTTTCTTTTATCGAAATAAAACGTTTGAACAATGATTCAACAATTATGGTTCATAGTCATTGTTCTATATAAACGAGCTTCAATGGGACTTTGAAGATAAAAAAGAAGTGGATATTATTATGCGTGAATGATGAGGAGTTAATCGTTTTTTTATGGTCACTTTCAATGGATACCTTGTAGTTAGAAGAGTTTTTAGAGGACATTTAAAATTTTTAATTGTATCAATTGACATTTTGAAGTATGCATATTTTTCAAATAATGCTTTAAACTTTTAATTCTAACAATTAACACATTGAAGTATGAATGTATTTTCAATTAACACATTTAATAATAATTTGAAAAAAATTCAAATTGAATTGTAAAAAAAAACTTAATTAACTTAAATTTGACGATGAGGTGTTGGTTGATAATTGTCTAAGCTTCGAGGTGTTAATTGATAAATTAGAAGTTTTAAGTTATCAATTGAAAAATAATCATATTTTGAAGTGTTCATTGATACAGATAAAAGTTTAAGGTGTTATTGAAAAACGCCTTTAGTTATAAGGTGTTCATTGGTAATTTTTTTTTTTTATATATTTTTCTTCGGGAAACATCGAACTTTCTTATACGACGATTCTACAAAGTTCTTGTTACTTGCTGCAGGCCCTTTGGAAAACTCCGAAAGCAATCAGAGGCGGTATTTCTCTCTACTGTCCTCAGGTTAGCTATTTGCACCCTCATTAAAGCATGGTCCACTTAATCTTTTTTTGCTTTTCACCATCGTTTTTCGTTTCAGTTTGTAAGCCTCGGTTCATCGGAGCACAGCACCTTTGCCCGCAATAAAATATGGTCAGTGGACCGAGACCCGTCGCCCTTGTCTCCACCGACCAATCAATCGACAGTCGATCTAATATTAAAGTCTACTGACAAGGATCTTAAAACTTGGCCACGTAGGTATGTTCCTTGTACCGTATTTCATACTTCGCTTTTTGATCATTCATTTGAATCTTCTTTTAAAATAAATTTGCATCAAATTTATGCATTGTATAGAAAAAGTAACGTTTGTATCTAAATACTCAAAAATCAAATTTTGTATGCATTGCATGGAATGTTGCAGCAATTCTCGTAGAAATATAACTAGAATGAATCTATGAGTAACTCTTGACAAGAGTTATCAATTTTCGAAAAATAAATTTCAGCTACTTAAGAATTATAGCATTCCTACTCGTAGTTTCGAGTTGCGACTCCGGGTCTCTCTCAGCCCATGCAAGCTCACATTGATCCCCCGCATCAGAAACACGGACAATAAACCATTTTCCTTTACGTTTACATTGCGTAATTGCCTCTCAGTATCGGATATCAGGTATGATTGATTATCGCCCATTCAAGTTTGTTTCATTTAATGGTTGTCGAGCTCACATAAAATAGAAAATGACCTGTTATTCGCAGTGAAGTGCGTGTTGAGGGATTGGAAACTCTTGATTACTTCGATAATCTTGGTCAGAGAGAGAGGTTTACCGAGCAAGCAGATGCCATTACCTTCGACGGGGAGGTATTGTTATATCTAATTACTCATGTTTGGTTGTTATGGATGTGAATGTCATGCATGATTATATGGTTGTAGATTGATCGAACGTATTTGAGCACTCCGTCAAAGATTGCAATAATCGACCATGAGAAAAAGAGAACCCTTGTGTTACGAAAGGACGCCACTCCAGATGCAGGTGTTTACCTTGTACATATTGACGTGTATTCTTATCATACATATTGACGTGTCAATATTTGATTAGTTTAATTAGAAGTAAAATAATTATTTATTATAGTTATTGCACTAATCGCAACTCGACACCTTAATTTATAGAATAATAAGATATGTTAAAAAGATAAATCAATCATTAGTCTTTTGTTTTAGACACAATGAATTCTTGGTAATATAATTGAGAGGTTGAACTTATCTTAGAAATAATTTAGAGTTCAATCTTTTGAGAGAAGTGCTGAGTTATGTGATCTTTCAGGCGTTTGGAATCCATGTGAGAGAAAGGGTAAAACTCATCCGGATTTAGGGGATGGAAATTACAAGAATTTGTTATGCGTGGATTCAGCCGCAATTGAGACACCGATTGTATTGAAACCATTCGAAGAGTGGAAGGGACGGCAAGAGCTGTCTATCGTTTCATCGAGCTATTGCAGCGGCCAATTGGATCCTCGGAAAGTTCTTCGAGGCTTCCACTGAACCGAAAAAAGAATCTCGTTGCTTTGTTTTTCACTTGTTCTATGCTTGGTATGATCTCCAATTTCTTGGTGGTTTTGTCTCATAAAGTTTCATTTGCAGTAATATATTATGATTAATCCCGACTTGGTTTCTCTAAAATCGACTGTCTTCAATTTTATGATATACGGTGACGTGCAAAAAATATTATAAAATAACAAATGACCTTGATGTTGTATGTATTATGAATTGTTTTAGCAGTCATATTAACAGTGAGCACAGGTCCGGTCGGGCCAGTGTCGTTTTATTTAGGAACTGGACGGTGCGGTGCGGTTAAAGTTCCAAAAAAGAGGATTCATAGCTGGGTTTTTTTAAACCGAAAGCGGACCTAGCCTCGGCCTTGAACTGCAGGTAAAAAGCCGCGGTTCCAGTATAGTTAGAATTTTAACTGAAAATAGAAAATTTGACGTAAATTTTAAATATTTTTATTATACCGGTTGGTTTTTTACAATTGTAACTTGTTTTCCATTGGGTTTGGCTTGATTTGACCGATTTTAGGTTACTGGCCATCCCAGTTTTGAACCAGTGGTTCACGGGCCGGTTGATGGTTTTTAAGGTAAGAAATCGTAAAACCGTCCTAGCCTCTGGTTCAAAATGTTGACCCAAAAAGGGTAAAAATCTGACCAGAATCCAGCTAAAAACTAGTTAAAAATCAGCCCAAATCTAAAAACAGGCCAAAATCATACTAAAAAATCTTACCCAATACAATAAAAGTATTTAAAATAAAATATTTAAAATTGTATACTTTTTAGTTCTTAATTAAAGTTTCAACCGAACAACGAACTATAGTTTTTACCAATACTTCATGGGCTGAGCTAGGCCAGTCACAGTTTGTCTTAAAATTGTAATCGTTCAGGCTAGTTCCAAAACGAAGCAAAATCAGCCCGACTTGACCTGTGCCTACTCTGCCCCTATAACTAGGGGTGGGCATCGGGTGTTATCAGATCAGATTGAGGCAAATTCAATCTGATCCAATAACAATCGGATCAACAATTTTGATATGATCGGATTATTAAAAACTTATAATTCGAAAATTTCTCGAAATTGTAAAAACCTGTAATTCGCAACGCGATCCGATGAGGGTACCGACGGCCGGCCGGCTCCTCCGTCGATTCCTGAACGAATCCACTCATTTACAATTACAATTACAGAAATAATTTACAAATCCAAAATCAAATCTTCATACATATTTATATCTTCGTTTCTGTTCTTCGCGGCCGTCGTCGGAGACTCGGAGTCTAGGAGCAGAGGGTCGGCGAGGCAGCTCAGCTTCGTCACCGGAATAGCAGAGTCGAGAAATTGGGACGGGTGATTTTCGGATTCCAAAATCGGAGTCGAGGATGTTGAATGATTTAGGGTTTCGACTTTCGACTTTCGGCCGATTTGAATTAAGCAATCCGATTTTCGGATTGGATCGGATTGACTATCGGATTTGGCTTCGAATCCAATAGTCAATCTGATCCGATAACGAACCGAAAGTCGGATCAAATAGAAAACTACTCTACCGAATACCTGGTCCGATCCGACCAAATCCGATCATATTGGATCGAACCGTCGGATCAGATCGGATCCGCCCACCCCTACCTATAACTCATTCACATCATTTACTTATTAGTTAGGGTGGGCAAAGGAATTGGTGGGTCGAGTTGATTTTGCCTTTAAAAGAGTTAGGCTACAATTCATCACAATTTGAAACTGTGGTTTGCGGTTTTTATAGTTAAAAACCTTTGAACCGACTCAGCTTGTAAGTCAAAATTCTGACCCAAATTCAGTAAAAATCCAACCCAATTGCGGCCAAAAAGCTGTTAGAATTGAATAAAACCCCAAAAAGGTCCCAAAATCCAAAAACCCAATTCAAATACAGTAAAAATATTTTAATTATACATATTTTTTAAATTTTAATCATTAACCGAACTGTGAAGAGCCGGTCTTTTCCCACGGATCCCAAGCTGGGCCAGGCCGCTTCACGGTTTTGAAAAAAACAAATTCCAAGTCTTATTTTTTAAAAACCGTAACCGTGCGAGCCAATTTAAAAATTGAGCAAAACCGATCAGCATGTACATTTTTCTCCCAAATGTAAAACCAAGACCTCGAACTAGACCTATTCAAAGATATATCAATTGAATACTAGCATTCTCATATGAACAAGTATTCAAACTGGTTTATGAACTCCAAAGATTCACATAAGAATAAAGGAATATCAATAGAAACTAAAAGCTTTTCCAAAGGATATTCGAATTACCGAATGTCAACTCCGGACTGCTATACTGACTATAGGTTATCTTTCAGCCATTTTAAAGCTCCATTTGCCACCGTCCTACACGTGACACAAAGTTCAGATCAACGTATTTTTTCCCCATTTTTCGAAATTGGAAATCTTCGCAAATCTGTGACAACTTGTTTAGCAATTCAATCCCAAAAATTTAGTTCATATTGATACCAGGTCGTGCGAAATGGGGGCAAAGAAAGGGGAAAATCAATACCCGGCCAAATCTTTCAATTTACTCCATAAATCATCAGAGTTTCCTGCCTCTTCAGTTCTGTCTGTATCAATCATGATATCTAACTAAGTTTGACAATTTCAATAATATTAATATGGATTTTTAACATGATTAACGCTAGGTTTATTTATTTAACATAATTTTTATCATATATTCTGATGGGTTGAGTTGTAATTAATCTATTAAAGTGAATTTAATATATTTTCAACTTTAAACAATTATTAATTATATTTTATTGTATCAATCAAAGTTCGACACGTTAGCTTGTCTAATAAGAATGTATGCTAATAATATAAATCTAACTTTATTCTTTTAAGAGTGGGCAAACCGGACCGGGACCACAAATCGCGTCGGAACTCGAAACCACCGGTTTTTGTCCAGTTCCGGTCCTAATTTTAAAAACTGTGATTCGTGGTCAAGTTTCGGTCTTTAAAAGTAAAAACTGTGAAACCAAAATCATAATCATAGGTCAAATAAAGATCTAGATAGGAAGAAACTCGACCTAATAAAACTCGATATAAATTAAAAAACTGGTTCTAAACCCGCCCAATCTCTCAAAACCCGACTCAAATATAATAAAAAGATATAGTTTATTTTTATATTTTAATATTTTTTATATGAAATAGAACCGCGATAAAACCGAAACTGCATGAGTTTCGGATCGAGTAATCCAAAACCATGGGATCTNACCCATGAGAAATAATATATTATAGAGACTTGAAAGATTGAGAAAAGATAAAAAAAATTATGTTTTCACCTGACACGATTTGGTATTCTAACTTTTATTGTAAATAAGTGATCTCCTCGTATTGACGGTTTATTCAGCTTTGGAGCCCCTTTCTTTGCTAAAACAAGCACATCTCCAGGTTGAGTACCGAGTGGAATTTGTAAATCAGCAATTCCTTCGACTGTATTTACCTATTTAGAGAATATAACCTCTGTCAATTGACTAACAAAATCCACAAGTTCTATTGAACAACATAAACAACAATATATGCTCGTAACTATCCAAACCATCCACTTCGATAAATTTCATGCAATCTTACAAGCTCCAAAACATGGTAAGCATATGTGAAGGACAAAATAGAAGTATCAATTAGGGGTGGGACTTTGAGTTCGAGTCTGGTTTTAATAGAAAATGTAATTGATCTAACGAGTCGAGTTTAATAAAATTAGATCTGAACTCAATTCGATCCAATATTTCAAGTTGGTTTCGGGTAAGGTTCACATTATGCTTCGTAAAATTCAAACTCATGAGATATTGACTTAAACAAACTAAAATTCAACTATTTCTTTACAAATTTTAGATTTGATCGCTTAACCGACTTGATCTGATGCGCCAATTCCTGTAAAATTATATTCGAACTAAATCTGATCGTATATTTGATCTGATCTAAATCAAACAAAAAATTTTGGGTTTACATGAATTTTTTTTAAATTAGACACTAATATGATCTGATCCAAATAATCGATTTGGGTCGGTTTGACGGGTCGATCCAATCCTATCACCACCCTATTAGCTATACATATTTACAATGAAAATATTGTCAACAAAAGATGAGAATGACAATCATTTTGCATATTTTGATTGGGATAATGTTGCAGAAGATTATGGATCTCGTGCTTTGGTACTCATGAATAACTAATAAGGTCACAATTTTGATGTAGTTTTTTGTAATTCATACTAGAAAGATAACAGGCTCGGAACTTTAAGAGTCCGACTTCTCCCCAGTGATTTACTCCCCCAATGCTTTTATCAATCCCTTCACTCGTTATTCTTTCCCTATAGAACCTACTCAACGGCTAAACAACTATTAACTACCCCAAACTAATTTCAACTACTTATATGTGTTATCAAAAGCAACTGCCGTTTTCTTTTCATGCTTTCTACCTACTACCTTATGTCAGATTTATTGGAAGTCAATGTATCGCCCAAACCATGGAAAGAAAATATCACCAAAAGATGGTGAGGAAACAAATTCATACATATGTATTCACTTCCAGATAAAAAATACCTGGATGACAGTTCCTAAAATGGCGTCTAGATAGCCCACAGATACTGTAGAATAGAGATTGATGCCATCTCTTTGAATTCCGGATACCTGTTGAACATCAAGATATACAAAAAGATCTCCTGGAGGAACCCTGCTCAAAACACGAGATGGATGATAAGATATAAATATGCTTCTCATATGAAATCAGAGTAAGAGAATTATAATGACCAACTTGCGAAAGTTTAAAAGTTCATGATCCATTATCCACGTCCAAAATAAGAGATATAACCAATTCAATAATATTTAAGGCATGTTCCCTAAATAGTTGTCCATTATGCGACAAAACTTAAATGAGGTCTGTATATTTTCTCATACCCTCTGGGGCCAGCATCCCCCTCTCCAGAAACTCTAAGAATACTCCCAGTGCTAACTCCAGGAGGAACTTTAACTTTAATAGTCTTTTTAAAACGAATCCGTCCTTCACCAGAACATTTACGACAGTATTCAGAGATCACTTCCCCATCACCGCCGCAATTAGGACATACAGAAACCTAATAAAAAAGAGGCATAACAATGTATATTACAAATGGAGTTGAAGTTAAATGGAAAATAATGACCCGTTATACTTATAACCCTCCTCAACACAGAGCTAGCCGGCATATATCCTCCTTTTAATCAAGTAGAAATAACTGCTTCAGATTTTCATCTTCAATTAAAAAATCTAAAATTGGAGATGGCAATTACATCAAAACTTCCGTTATTTTTTGTGCTTGAATTAGTACATCTTACTTAACAATGTCAAATTCATACATCTCCTTTAATGGAGTAGAAATAACTGCTTCATATTTTTATGTTCAATTGAAAAATCAGAAATTGGAGATGGCAATGACATCAACACTTCGATAATTTTAAGTGCTTAAATTACTACATCTTACTCACAATGTCAAATTCATACTCTTCTTAAAAAATTTTACTTTATTAAAACTATTTATGACAAAATTTTGACCATGAACATAGGGAACAGGAACATCCAGACATGAGAGGCCAAAAAAAGTACAAAAACAATTGAAATTCAAGTAAGGAGAAGCACAATCAACTCCAATCACCTGTGAAAACAAGCCAAAAGGAGTTTGCTCAGTTTTCATTACTTGACCCCTTCCTCCACAAGTTGAGCATATACTTCTTTTTGAGCCTGTCTTGGCTCCCGAACCAGTGCAAGCTTCACATATTTCCAAATGGGATAGCTCAAAATCTTTTTCAGCTCCAAATAAAGCCTCAGAAAGTTCGAGAGTAATATCATATCTGAAAATATTTGACACTTCTTGATCAATTGAAAGTGCATACTTCAGGTTCTAAAGAGTAATTTTGTTAATAAACAGTTACTACTGAATGAATGTTAAAAGGATTGAATATTAAGAAGGATAGTAACCAACCCAAAATTCATGGAGTTATGTATTAGAGAACGTTTAGATACGTCAAAAAACAGTAGTATGCATTTTACAGATTCCATCATGAGAGCATAGAATGGATCAGATTCTCACCTTATATCTTCACCCTTAGTCACAGTATTGCGACGCGTTCTGAATCCAGTTTGATCCATACCAGGGAATCCACCCATGCTTGGGCCAAAAAATGTCTCAAATAAATCAAAAGGATTAGTCTGCAACAAATGAAAGGAATGCTAATATTTAATAATCTCATATGCTTTTCAATAACTACATGACTTTCTAGGTGTCAAACAAGACGTAGTCTGTTCCATATTATCAAAAAAGTCAATCTAACATCAAAATATGAACAGTACCGTGTACACATTTGATGCCCCACCTACTGCACTTTTAACACCAGCTTCGCCATATTGATCATACATAGCCCGCTTCTTATCATCTGATAATACCTGACAAGGTTTTCCTTAAGAATTCAAAGGACAATAAAAATACATGTGCAACATTGTTTAGATAATTCCCAAGAGCTAGAGAGGTAGCTTTCTAAGCCCGTACAAACCAAAAAAATTCAGATAATGCAGAAACTAATTGATATAGACTTAAAACATAGACAACATTGATTTTTTCTTCAGAAAACAATTGGAATTGATCAAATCTTGAGGGGATGATAGTGACTAATAGGATGCAAAATTTATTGCTCTCTCCTTCAAGTGGAAAAGAACAAACAAGATTGGATAAATTTCTGAATTGCTTGGATGGAACTATTTCTCTAGTTATCAAAACTCATTTCCCAAAAGCAGTACATTACAAAATCCAGTCCTCAAAAATTACAAACTTTCACTTGATCCAAGGTAACCAAACAAAGCAATCATGACATTGCTGCACAATATAATGAATTTCCGTATAAATTCATACAGCTCATAATTCAAATCTCATCACTAAAATATAATAATAGAACATCGAGTAGAGAACACCCCGTGCAAAAGTTCCACGAGTAGGTCACTCAAAACTTTCCTACTACATCCATGACATAAGAAGACATTACTTTTGCTATATAGACAGCAACAAAAACAAGCCATGGAAAAATTTATCTGTTGTAAAGAATCACCACCATTGATGGTTCCATGTATTATCATATAGGCCAGCATTTGTACAATGGTTGGAATTCAAGATTTCAAATTAGGTCAACTTATTTTTTAAAGTCAAGTGAAAAAGGAATTCTAAAAGAAAATTGAGGTTATGGGTCGTATCCCCATGTTCTGCTACCGATTACAATGAGGATGCAATACTGCAACGTAAAGCAGCATTTACACAATTGTCTGTACCAAATAGCACAATATCAAATGAAAGTTTTCAACCCAACATAAAGTAGTGAAGATATGCTGCATTTTCATCGACACAAAATCAGAAAGACAGAAAATGGATAATTAATGTCATATCTGCCAGGTTGATATAATACATACGTGACTTAATCATTTTCAATTGATCCGATGCACCAAATTTGGATAAAAGAAGGATTTAAATAGTTTCAAATCAATGCAACAAAAAAAATTAACTGTTGAAAGTTATGAAAAGGCTGAACTATGATATGAAGAAACGTGGTTCAAATACTTTAATCAATAACAATAGACGTTTAGCAGACAGAGAAAGCAGTGGTACTAGACCAGATATCATGACTGGAACTCGAATAACTTAATTTACTTTAAAGGTTAAAGAAATATATCTTAATAAAGTTGAGATCACGAAGAGTTAAAAGGAAGGCTATATCTTTCATGCATACCTCATAAGCAGCGCTAATCTCTTTGAACTTTTCAGTAGCTCCAGGTTCTTTGTTCACATCAGGGTGATACTTGACAGACCAAATAGCAGGAAGTAAGGATCAGAAGAGAGATACTAATAAGTAAAGATCTTACAATCTGCGGAAGTATACAAAACGGACATGATTGAAACAAGATCGGACGCAGCAAAAGTAGCATAAGTACCCTTAAACTGCATATTTACAGGTTATCATCTCACAAAAAAACAGAAAGATCATATGAATTTGCTCCATCCAAAAGAATGAAAAAAAAATTAAATGCAACCAGGAGCTCATCAGCGAATGTTCATCTCATTGATAAAACAAGAGACGAAATGGACTATTAAAATCAGAAAGATAAAATGTTGTGACTCCTGATGGCATTGCACTACCTGTCGCGCTAACCTTCTGTAAGCGGCTTTAATTTCCTTGCTACTCGCAGATTTTGAAATTCCAAGTGTCGAGTAGTAGTCCCCAGAGGCACAAAATACAACTCCAAAGCCTCTTCTCCGGGATAAAGGCGAATTGGATTGAGGCGAAGAATGAGACCAGGAATGACGTAGAAAGACGAAATTAGTTCGGAAATTGAAGTGAGCCCCAAATGAGAGAGAAGAAGATGAAGATGGAAAGTCAGAGGACTTAAAACAGAGAGGGATAGGGAGGAGTGCAAGCGAGGCGGAAGCCATTCACAAAATTTCAGTGAATTCAGTAGAAGATTAGGATAATATGATGATGAAGAAGAAGAAGAAGAAGCAGTGAGGATGCAGCTTGTTCATGGCTTGAAGCTCCAATGGCGTCGAGCTCGTCCTTAGATATCTATGGTGAGGAAGTGAAAGAAAGGGATGCAGTTAGGACGTGAGGTTTGCACGCGCAAGTTTCCTTCATTCTTCTCCTACTTTCAAGTTTCAACTAACGATGGGCCGGTCCGGTCTGGCTCGTTTTCCGAACCGGGTCGTGGAGTTGAGTTTCCAACATATATGATTACCGATTAAATATTTTTAAATAAGTATTTTTAGAGTTAATTTATATTTTACCTTTTAGTCATACTCTCTTGCATTTGAAATAATCCAATCACGTTGTGACACATCAACCTATATACACGCGCAAGTTTTCTGCATTCTTCTCCTACTTTCAACTAAGAATGGGCCGGGCTGGTTTGACCCGTTTTCTAAACCGCGTCGTGGAGTTGAGTTTCCAAGATATATGATTACATAATCACTATTTTTAAAGTTAATTTAAGTTTTAATTTCTTGTCATACTATCTTACATTTTAATTAATTTAATCACGCAGTGACACGTCAAGAGATATGTTAAGAATGTAATTATAAAATTACTCATATTTTTAAAGCAGGAAATTGACTCAACTTGTAAACCCAGGTTATAAACATCAAAAACCGATTCAATTTCGAATCCAATTAAAAATAAATAAGTATATGTTTTCAAAGAAAGTTTGATAATTTTGAATTTAAATTGTGCAAAGTTGAATTTTCTTAAATGCTACATAATCTATACATCAAATATTTTGTATTTATTATTAATATTATATTAACAATTTTTTTGCACTATATGTGTGCATAACATTAATTACGGGTGGGCAAAACTGAATCATAACCGTAAATTGGACTAGAACTGTCGGTTTTAATCCAATAATAGTTCTACTTTTTAAAAATATTGTGATTTATTAGGGGTGGGCAACCCGGGCCGGACCTTAAGGTTTGGCCCGAAACCTTAAGCTCCGGGCCGGGTACGGTTCGGGTACGGGTAGAAATTTAGGGGTCCGGGCCGGGTAAACGGGTATTAAGTCCGGGTATCGGGTACTGTGGAAATACCCGATACCCGTTTAATACCCGTGGATAATAAAAAAATTGCTGAAAATCCGAACGGGTATCGGGTAATTATTTTTTTTGAATAAAAAAAAAAAAAACCAATAAATTTCAGGGTACCCGAAATTACCCGAACCCGACCCGGAACCTTAAGGTCCCGGGTAGCAGTGCGTCCTACCGGGTCCGGGCCGGGTATCGGGTAGTGTATATTACCCGATACCCGTTCAGGCCGGGTATCTCGCATCGATACCCGGCCCGAATACCCGTTTGCCCACCCCTATGATTTATGGTCCGCTGCAGGTCTTTAGGATTAAAAAATCTTGAATTAAAACGGGGACCGTTGGTCAAAAATTTTAAAATCAAGTAAAACCTGACTCAAACTTAATAAAATCTTATATAAATCTTTAATTAATTATAAACTCGTCAAATCACTTAAAATCCGACCCAAATATAATAAATATATATATTTTATTATTATATTTTATTTTTTTAAATATAAAATAAATCCTGATTAAAATCGGAACGGAACCGAAACCGTCGGTTCTAATGCCAATTCAAAAAATCTAGAACCGTGAGTCTCAATTCTGATTCTATTTCGGGATAAAATCAGGCTAGACCAGCTTGTGCCAACGAGTTAAGATTTAACTGTTTATTACATTTTCTAATTGAATTTTTTTTACTATATCTATATAAGTTAATAGCAATTATCTATGTTTTGACTATTAGGCTTGGCTCATTAAGCTCGAGGCTCACGACAAGCTCGGGCCAAATATTTTTCAAAAAATTACTCATCAGGCTCAGTAAACTGGGTCGGCTCGAAGAGCTAGATTTTTTCAGATTTGGCGCGGTCGAGTTGGCTCGTTCTGCACGTATAGCCACGTATAGTCAAGATGAACGAGCATCTTGTAATAAAACTTCGTCTATAGGTTTTATGTGTCGCCCTTGTCCCGCTGTTTCAACGTCAATTATCGATTTGAAATTAATAATAAAATTAGATTTTGTGACGTTAATCACGGACATTGTTTAACATTTCTGCACATCACAATGTTAGGGCATTCTAATGTAGAAAACATTATTTAATTAAAGTATTAATGATTTAGAATTAAAATAATCATATTTTATATTTATTGGCTCAATTATAACATGACATTTTATCATAAATTCTTATTGTACACTGATGTGTCGTAATTAACTTAATTAAAATACATTTAATGATTTACTATTAAAATATTTATTTTTCTAATATATCATTTTATACAATAAAAATATATAATAAAAAATTAAATTTAACATTACCCGTTAGTAAATAATGATCAAAATAAAGTCCCATAAAATTGATTTCGAGAGCTTTTGACCCAAAAAGTCTTGAAGAGGCATTACTCTATTTTGTGTACATATCTATTGTTTCAACCATGACATTGACATTTTACCTTACTTTTTTTATCATAAGAGCTGACATGTCAAACCATAATTAATTTAATTATAATATATTTAATAATTTATTATTAAAATATTTATTTCTCTAATCAGGACTTGACACGTAAACTAGTACAACAAAAATATATAATAAAAAATAAACTTAGTATTATCCGTTAATAAATAATGATCAAAATAAAATCAGTTAAAATTGATTTCAAGAGCATTTGACCGGAAAAGTCTTGAAGAGGCATTAATCCATTTTGTGTACATATGATAATAACAAAACTACAGACCAAATGAGAAGCTATGATGCAATTCTACTTATATTCATAGGATCAGCATTCTAATAATTAAATAAAAAACAGACCAATAATCAGACAGAAAACACATGTTTATCATCCTAGAGGAGATTGTCTTGTCCAAACTAATGCTCAAGCAAACTGTGCCTTATAATCTAATTCAACATGTTGAATCTACATACCTGTTGGTCCTCAAGTAAGTCAATGAACCACAAACTGCATCATTTAAAAAAAATAAATGAAATAACGAAAAATCTAAGTCATCAATAGTGGAGGCTACCTAAAATAGTAAAAAAGGGGCTGAATATGTTCATCTTTGGGCCGGTTCTGAACATGCAGCTCCGGTTGAAGGAGCAGCTGACACGCTCGTAGCCGACCCGTTTTCAACGGGTGGAGGGACGCCCCATTTTCCTTCAGATTCGAGGGGTTCGAAGACGTGGACCCCGCCATCTGAAAGCCCCAGTGCAAATTGATTTGCTTCTTGTGGGTGAGCAGCAATTACCAGCGGTTGCACATTAGAGCTGATGTAAGTAAGCATAATTGGTATCATCTACTAAACCAAATGAGCAAATTAAGAGCAACTATAATTATGTTCACATACATCAGTTAGATTCATGGGGTGGGCACTGTTTGGTCCGGTCAGGTTATTAGATGATTTTGAACCGGAATCATGAAACATTGTATGGTTCCAATATTTTAAAAAGAATATAATACAAAAATAAAAATATATTTTTTGTTGTATTTTGCTCGGGTTTTAAATGTTTGGTTCGGGTTTGAAATCGATTTTTGAGTTTATACCTCGTTTCATCAGATTTTAGATTGGGTTTTATCAATTTTTGGTCTTTTTTGACATAAGTCCAATTCTGGTTTCCAGAATTGGGACTGAAAATTGACCAAATCCTACAATTCCAGTTTGATTCTCTGTTGTTCTAAATTTGCCCAAACCTAATTCATCTCATTGACCACTTGAACAAGTTCAAAGATTTGCTTGGATTTCAATGGTTTAAATCCCTTTTTCATGTCCTTTTTTTTCTAAATATAAAAACCTTTATCAACTCAAAAATTATAAATTCAAGGTAGAGACAGAACTCTCTGTTGGTTTCTTGAAGTATCCAAGGCATATATCCGAGCTTTCATGTCAATACCATGAAAAATTAATCATGATAAAGCTATCAGTATTGTGAGATGCCTTAATCTATATGGGTATTAAGGTGTTGGATTATGTAAGGCCCAATGGATGTTAAGCTATTAGATTTATCGATAAATATGAGTAGTTAGTGATCATAAAAGAAAAGGAAAAACTAGGGTATGATTATGGCTGTGATCAGCCGCCATAGGAACTTGGAAGGAAACAATCTCCTCAAATTGATTGTAGTCGTATTTTCGGTTAATCGATTCACGTTCTTATATATCATCTATCTTTCTTTGTTGTTACATCTTTGGGGGTGTATCAATTGATGGTAGAAACAGCATCCGTTCTTAGAGCTTTAAAGACAAAATTACATTAAGGGCAATAAGTAGTACCTGATATTAGCTGGAAGATACGCGGACGGATTGATACGACATCGTAATCTGAGATTTGCAGCACTGAACACACAAATAGTTGCATCCAAAAAGCTGGCATATACGAGTTGGCTATCGCACGAGAACGTAGCATGAGAGATAGGTGCCGAAGATTCACGAGGAACCCACTGATAAACGATGAATACAATTAGAACGATGCAGTATAAGAACTAAATAGGAAAAAAACAACTTATGGTGACTAAGTCCCAAAAATTCACCTGTTTTACACAGTCGAGTTTACTTGTCTCAAAAATTGCAAGTTGGGTCTCATGGACAGCTAAAAAGTGTATTTGGTCTTGATGAAATTGAACTCGTGTGTCTGATTGTGATAATGATGCCCTCCCATTCGGTATTAGCAAGAATCTGCTCTTTTGCTTCTCCCAACCATCTGAGCTCCATACAAAGATCTGGAATGATAGACCTTATGAGAACTAAGGATGACTGTGGGTTGATTTTTAACTGATCGGACTGACCCAATCGGTTTTTGGTTCGGGAGTAAAAACCCAATATTGACTTGCAACCAGATCAATTTTTTAACCCGATCAAAAAAATCGATCTGGGTCGGTGTTTTTTGGTTTGATTCATGAGAAATTCTTTTAAAAAAAGTCAAAAGAAAAACAAAAAGCATATTTACATCAAATAATTCACTAATTTATAATCTTGCATCTAACTATTGCCCAATAGAAATGACCAAGTTAACAAATATTAGCTAAATAACTTGCATCCAATAAACATTAAATTAACTTCAATTCAATCATGAAATGTAATCATGTAATTCATTCACTTTTGGTAAAAAAGTGTTACCAAACCATGAAACGTAACCTGGCTCAACATTTTGCAATACATAAAATGAACCGACTCAACACAAATCAAAACCTTTGGCTTTGATTTTAACCTATTGGATCGGCTCGGTTTGCCCAACCCTAACGAGAACCATAGTCAAAGATTCTAAGGCTGCACACAGTGTGGAAATCTTACCCCCAGTATTCAAACTTACGAAAATATGTTAATCCAATAAATTCAGTGTCTAAATTTAATTATAATCACACCATTCCGTATTAATTCTGATAAGATCCATACTTTCAGATGACAAATTGTTGAGAAAAAATGAAACATATTGTCAGAAACTATCCATAAAATGAAAAACATCAGGGAAATACATTACCTGCGCATCAGCTCCAGATGAGACTAAAACATTTAATACATTAGAGAAAGCAAGACCAGTAATTCTTTTTGAGTGGCCTTTAAGCTTGCTCATAACCTGATGAATGAAAGATACTAACAATGAAGAGAATCGTATCTAACAAGCAAAATAAATAGACAGATCTGGATCATTAAATACCTCATCCACGCGAACATTATATATCTGAATCGTAGAATCATCCATTCCAATAGCGATTATATTATTATCTTGAGGATGAAAAGCAAGGAAAGTAGCTGCAGGAGGTGGAGGCATGAAAGTTGTCATCGTCTACAACAGCCAAAAAGTCGAGATATGTTTGAATCCATCAAGTCCATAACAAACAAGAGTAAATATGATTAGATTAATACCAATTTACCTTGAATGTCATCATATTGAATAGGGAAATCTTCCCACCAGATGCTGACATCACATAAGAGTCGTTCTTTGACAAGGCAAAACACGGGATGGGCTCTTCAGCATTAGAGTCAATAACATCATTGGTCATTAGAATACCACTTGATGGTTGCCATAATCGAGGTGAAACATTTGCAGTTGCCTGAAGGATAAAGCATTGGTCAGAAATGTATAGTGAAATTATTCCCTGCTAATGGATGTACTAAGAAACGGTTAAAGAAAGCTAAGACTATAATTTTACCTTGCCAGCAGAATTTCGATCAGTCCGTTGCCATTTCCACAACAGGTGAATAGCATTTGATGCTAGCGCAAGGATAGCAGTTCCAGAATTCGTATAGATTAGCCTTGATATCTGCATAGCGTTGCAACTATTTTAGAGTTTATTTTAATATTATTAGATTAATAGTATATGGGCAATTTAGCAATTGGTTAGAAGTCATTAGGTTATGTATTACTTATCCTTGAATATCAATCTTATTGTGAAAACCTCTCCAGAGAGTTTCTCATTTTCGGGAAATACTGTGGTGTTCACCGGAACAATTCACTTCGGAATGTGGTAGGTTACTTTCTTATTATTCTCCATTAATTTTTATTTACCAACAATGAGCACATTCAATGCTCAACACATATTCAGAATAAAAACCAGCATTTTTCGCCTGTAATGATTATTGCTAATACGTGTTACAAAATACTCTTTATATTCTGCTTCATAAATATGAATCATTTCATCAGTCAAAAAGCCGCATTTGGAGCAAGATCCCTTCTAATATTTTTAAAAAACAAAATCAAGGCCAACAGCCACTGCATTACCTTGGTTACTCTCAAATTTTCAGGAAGCCTCAAGGACCGACATTGAGATTGTTCACTAATTTCAGTAAGCTTCCAAATCTTTGACTTATCATTACCATCTTCAGGAATCCTCGGTTTCACGTCACCCAAATTTCGGGTGTCTCCACTCTAGAAAGATTAATAAAACATTACAAATAATAGTAACATTAAGATTTATTCACTTCCATGTAGAAAAAGAAAAATATTTCTTCAAAATTAAAAATATGATTTCTTCGACATTGAGATTGAACAGAAGATTTCTTTTCAAAATTCAAAACGCGGGTAATTATGAAAAAGAATTCTACTTATAATTAGTCACTTTGGCAACACCCGCGATTAGTTCATCACAAATTCAACCAAGGACATGATACAATATAATTCAAAGATCAATGAAAAGGTACCAACCATTCCTGTAATAGTGACCCCAGAACCGCCCCTTTCAGCAAGCCCAGCAGTTATAGCAGTGGTAGCAGTAGCAGCTGAAATCGGATTAATTGTTGGCTGTAGAGACGTGAAATATTGGGAAATTAATCCAACTATTTAATGCCGTATCTTATAAAATGAACTTATGATAAAGAAACCTTGGTCATTGATTCATCTGCTCTTGATGCATCATATGAAAGGTTCTCGTACGTCCGAAGCAATCTGATACCATCCACATTGGCCAAAATTTTAATTCCATTCTCATTGGCTGAAACAGCCAAAAGGCTGCCATCTTTATTGAATCGTATTCGTGGACTCGCCTATGAAATCAAGAAAGATTACAAAACAAACTCCCAAAAAAAAGTCTCGTCCTATTTGACATGAAATTAACTTACGGGGAGGCTTCGATCAGCATCAACAGTAGTCAAAAGCTGAATATTATCCATATCCCAGAATTTGATCGAGAAATCATCACCTGCAGCCAAAAACCGGTTTTTCATAGTATCGAATTGGACAACGCCGAGAGAACGTTTACGAAACCCTTGATAAGTTCTCTTAACGGCTCCTTCGCTTTCATTCCACTCAACAATATAAGACTCTCCATCTTTACTTGTCCCACATGAAAAGAGTCTAAACAATCAAAGAAATAAATTATATAAATGGATCATATAGAAAGATTTGAAATTGGAAAAAATTTCCAAGGTCACATATTAACCTTGTACCATCTGCACTGTAAGCCATGGTTGTGCACCAGCGACCAGGGGCATCATAGTCAACTCGAGAGCCCACATTATCATACAGCCATGCTTTTATCTTTCCATCAAGAGCAGTTGAAAAGATGAACTGAAAGCATGAAATATACACCCATTTGACACAGTGGAAAGTAGCAAGCTTGAGGTTTTTGAAGCATCAAGGCAAAAATATGAAATTCAGAGATCCAAAGATGCTACCTGAATGTTCTCCTTGTAATGAGGGCACACGGAATAAACAGGAGCCTCATGGCCTTCAAATGTGTACTGTCTTGTACCAGTTGCAGCATCCCAGACCTAACATTTCCCCAAGAAAATGATAAAAAGATATTACAACCACCAGATAACTTAAAGAGGAAAGTTCTGATAGGCCCCTTCACATTTTTTTGCAAATTCTAGCAGAAGAAAATAAGAATTGGATGGCCTGTGATCAGGGAATTGTGATATCAAACGGTGGTAGCTGAGGGAAGTACCCTACTGGCATTGAATAGTGGAAGCATGAAGAATGATGGACAATTTTTGGTTTTTTTCTGTTAGATATGAAGAAATGTATTAGGAGTCAAAATGAGCAGAGTGGGGCTCATCTTCCATTTTCTAAGAACTTAATGATAATAGATGTGCTCTTGTTTGATTCCATTGAATGATAACTGCAATTCCTTAGTTAAACTAAGTTTTGTTATCATGATCTAACAAACCTTGATAGTCTTGTCATCTCCACATGTTATTACACAAAGCTGTTTATTGGGATTGGAAAATGCCAAATCATTTACTCCACCAACATGGGCATCGATCTGGAGTAAAACATTTTGTAATTAGTAGCATAAAAGAAAACAAATCAACTAAACAAGATGGAGCCAAAAAGGAAACAGTGCTTGATTAGTTTAAATACCTCTAGATGTTGACGTACTTCATCGCCACCATGGTATGAGTGTATTTGGACAATGTGCCTTGAATATGCAACGCCTATACAAAAATAAATATCACATCATGCGATCCATAGAAACATTTTGATTAGTAATTTACCATGAGTGATTTCTGCAGACCGATACTTACCAAATAAGGAACCGTCAGGGCTCCAAATCACACGGTTAACGGAGACACCAGGATCTTTAACCAAGGCGGCCTGAATTCCAAGTGATAAAAGCTAGATTTTGTTTACACAATCCAATACTCCAAGCAATAAAAATGACACTCAAGCCACATTTTGCAAAAAAGGAAGGCTAACCTGCAGAGGCATAGAACATGAACTAAGCTCCCACACTTTGAAGTTCCTTAAAACAAGCCGTTCCCGGGATCCTACTTCCCACAGGCTTACATCACCAACATTTGTACCAACTGGAGCATAAAAAACATGTATTAGATAAATGTTCATAGGCAGTAGCATTACTTTCATGAAAGAACGAAAAACTGCAATGGTATGTTTCAAAACAAGTAAAACAAATTAAAAGATGAACCAAGAAGTATAGTCTGTTGAACTGGATGAAAGTCCATGCTCATCGGGGAAGATCCTTGATTCAACGTTCTAATTACTGTCTTTGGTAAATCATCGTGCGCATTAGAAGCTTGAACATTCCCATGCCCCGAAAAAGCAACTGGCAACACATTCAATGGCATGTTTACCTAAAAATAGACACACAACTATGCATTAATGAGGATAACCAATTTTTTGTCCAGCCCAAAGAACAGTCAAATCTACAGTACCTCATCCATTATCCCCATGATTCTGGCTCTTTTAGAAACATGGTCGGGGTCTCCAGATGGATAGTCAGAAGCAGCAGGAGGAGCCCGTGGATTCTTTAACGCAGCTTAGAATAGATAATGAAATTACAATGTTTAGCATTGCATCATTATAAGATTCGAGTTTCAATTGGCCTGAAAGAGACATTACCTGAAATTGAAGGACCACCGAGACCAATTGCACTTCCTCCAGTAACTACAGGGTGTGTTACATTTGAAGGATTAGACATCCAACCAGCAAGTGGCATTGGAACAGGCGCTGGAGTAGATTGAAAAGGCTGAAAACACACAACCAAGAACATTTAGGATCGTCTTTTCATTGCATGACATAACAGGATTTGGAAAGTAACAAGGCTTACCCCATGAGCACCGAGAGGAGGAAAACCTCCAGGTTTTGGCAAAGATCCAAGAAGAGGATTGTTTGCAGGTGAGGGAGCCTGAGCACCATTAGGTTGTCCACATGAGTGATCCACAAATAAGGTTTTGATATCTGGATTTGGTCTAGGATTTTTACAAAGTTGATGCTGCCAATTTAAGCTGCAATTTCCACACTAAATTCAATAGTTTAACTTGAACTTGGTAAACAAAACAAGTCAAAATTCTGATGGAACCCCTTCTATGACAATCAAACAACCAAGAACAAGATAGTCAAAAGAAAAAGCGATATTTATTAACCAAAACGGAACATACAAACAATTTGAGGGGCTTCATCCCTTCCGAGCTCCTAAATGGCGACTCCACACCCCAATAGACAACCCCAATTTTTATCCCTCTCTTCCTTACAACAATTTATAGAAAATATAACCTAATAACCAAATACTCAATACTCGAATACCAATATAGTTTGAGTCTTATCATAATCTAATACCTTAAGATTGGGCCTTATCATATTTCAACTTCAAACATATGACAATTACAACCATGAAAGATTAAAAAAAGAGATTAACTTTGCAACAGAGAAACACTAAGAAGTAATTGTTTCATAAGTTGCGGTCTCTCAAACTGTGAACAACATTCAGGTAACAACTTAAAAGACAAACCTAATATTTCACTTCACACACCAATCATTTTGGGCCAGATATCAAAGAAAAATTCACAACGGAGGAATCTTTACCATCTTCCATCTACAGCAACTCTCAAATAAACAAAATATAACTTTAGGATGGTGAATCCATTTTGGAATTGCATCCATAGTTATCATATTAGATAAGAAATGTGATAGAATATAAGGTCAGAGAGTTATGAAGAGACAAGTTACCTTTGATTAATGAGAGTCCGCAGCCTAGAGTTCTTGAGGTTGGGAAATTGCAATTTATCACGAAACAATGGATTAGCTTCAATTAGCTTCTTGAGCTCAACCAGCATAATTGCTCTAGCAGACTTAGTATCACCATACTTCGATAACTGTTCATTGTCCCTGTTTTTAAAGAACATTTCTGTACATATTTGATACAACTACATAATAAATAGCTTTAGATGTAATAAAGATCATGAGTTGTTAAATACCTGAAATTTTCCAAAGTTAAAAGCTGAGTAATTTCCTTGAATAGTTCTTCGTTAAACGTAGAAAAAACTTTTAAATCTTTCACTAGTATATCAACTGCCTTGGACCGATCATGCCTAGAAAATTTAATTTATTTAGTTTAAATAAGATTCAACTTACTTCATATTGAATTAAGAAAATGTTTTCATAAAATGAAGCTTACTTGTCCAATGCCTCTAGATACTTCTGCTTTCTTATCTCAAAAAATATTTTCATTGAATAGCGATTATCGTCCACTTTTGTAAAACCAGAGAGATATCTCTCAACTTCATCCCAATTCCCACTATGTACTTCTTCCTCAAAATACTTCATATTGAAGTAAAACCCAGATTCCTGTTCTAACCTATTTAGATATACGAAAAAGTTGATGAGTTAAATGAAAGATATAGTAGTAATGTTAAAGCTTTAAATGCTCACTTGTGAACAGTCTCTTTGAATTTCTCCTCATCAAGAAACTGCAGTATTAAAAACACAAGCTCCCTACTGAGGGACGACATAATCACGAACCCACTTAAGAGACCACTAGATCTGTTAAAGAAATTAAAGAAATTTGTAAAGGATCGTTCATCAGTAGCTATAAATCCAAAATTAGAATCAATAACATGAAGTTCAGAACAAAACCAGAGCTTTATCATTGTGTCACTTATTCCCAATATAGATGTGAAAAGAAAAATCAAATTTGTAAGAAGTATAGCTCAGCGGCCAACATGAAAGGAAGCAAACCAGGGATGAAAAGTCAAAAACTAATATAGGGTTTTCTAATTTGAAGATCAGAGAAGCAGAAAAAAGCTACTTTAACCCTAAGAAAATGAAGAAAACAAAATAAAATCAGAAAAAAATAGCTTTAATTAATGGATTTAAAGCAGAGAGATTCAACCAGGGAAAAAAAAACATGAAACTGAAAGACAGAGATCAGAGCAGCTATTACCTTAAAACGAAAACGCAAAAGATGAGGAAAAATGGTCGATTTAGAGTACAAAAAAAGAAAAAACAAACAAACAAACAAAAAAGGGAGCTCAGATATGCTTTCTCTCTCCTGAAATTCCTCTCAAAGCTTCTTCCTCAAAGATATAAAAAGGGAAATACCTAACAGAAATGGCGATTTTTATAGGGACGAGCGACTGATAAAGAAGATGATAATTAGACCTAAATGACGAAGTAGTGATCATGTGGTACGTCCACCAACTTATCGTATAAGTCATCCACTTATCAGTCTAACTGAGCCGGCTTGTTTTCATCGGCGTGCAGCTGCCAGCTGTTATCATTCAGCTCCGGAACAGAAAATCCCCCGAGCAATTATATAGTGCGGGAAGCTACATGTTTAACTGAACGTCTGATCAGTTTTCTATCCGTGATCAAAGGTCCACAAAATTAACTGATCTGATTAAGTTGGGTTGGTTAAATTCTGAATTTAAAATGCCAGTTAAAAATTATAATTATTTGATTTAAATTCAAAAATTAATTTTAAATTCGATATATTTAATCAAAATCTAATTAAATTATAATAAAAAATATTTTATTTTTTTAAATATAAAATCAAATCAGAATCAATCACAATTTTATAAATCTAGAACTGTAAATACAAGTTTTCAGCTGAGTTCACTCATTATCTCCATTTAGGTTTAGTCATTCTTTCTTATTTATTACATCATCAATTTTTTAATTTATTTATACATGAACAAGGTCAATAATTTATTGCTTTAATATAAATTTTTAAATTTCACTTAAGTCTTTTAATTTCCAAAAATAAAACTCACATTGATAATAGTTTACATCTTTTAATTTATTTGAGCACGGGTAATCACGAAATATAGAAATTCGAGGTTTTTCCTCAGCTATGATCAATTGAGAAGTTTTCAAATCACGTTATTATGTAATGAAACACAATGATTATCGAGTTATATACGATTAATGCATGATATTTTTGCTTCTTAGGTAGTTTTTTTTCGTATTATATAGTCGATAACATTTGAAAAATGTTCATTCCGTCTTATTGTAATCGTACTGGAAGAAAATTTTCTTCCAAACCTTGTGGATAATAAGAAATGATAGTTTGTCAAGTTGTTATTAGTCTAATAAAAATTTATTTAATGCATTACAATTGAAATAATTATTTATAATATTTATTTGATCAATTACAACTGGACACGTCGATAATATGTAAATCAAATAGCAAATAAAAGCGAAGCATATGTAACATTAATTAGGGGTGGCACCTACGGGTTTGGGTCGGTTTTTTTGGCAAAAAATAACCGACACGGTGGTTCGGTTATCCGTTGACGGTAACTGAGCTTGGACTGATCGCTTACCATAACCGAACCAGATCCNTTTATAATATTTATTTGATCAATTACAACTGGACACGTCGATAATATGTAAATCAAATAGCAAATAAAAGCGAAGCATATGTAACATTAATTAGGGGTGGCACCTACGGGTTTGGGTCGGTTTTTTTGGCAAAAAATAACCGACACGGTCGTTCGGTTATCCGTTGACGGTAACTGAGCTTGGACTGATCGCTTACCATAACCGATCTGGATCCGATCCAAAAATTCAGTTTGGATTCGGTTCAGTTTCGGTTAATTGATACGAGTTGCTTTATGGGTTGGGTCGGTTTGAGTCAATTTTGGGTCGGGTCAGTATCAGTTTTGGGTATGTAAACATCGAATTTGGGTCGGATTGGACTATTTTAGGTCGATTTCGGGTCTATTTTACCTCGTTTATGAGTCGATTTTAATCAACTTCATTTCATACTAAAAAAAATGGAACCTAGTTTCATAACAATGATTCTAGAGTAACAAATAGATTATCTAAAATATTCATAACAACGAAAACAACATCATCAAATAAAAATATTCATTCTACTACAATTTGCATATCCAAAATATTCATTGTACCAGAATTTGAATTGCAAACATCGTCAAAGAAAAATAAAACTAAAGTTGTACAATATCCATTATCCAATACTAAGAGCAACAGTTCATAACGGTAGTTCAGTTAACCATGAAATAAAACTAAAGTTGTACAATATTCACTGCACAAAATGCAAATGAAGAAATGATTACCATAGGTTCATAACGGTAGTTCAGTTATATTATCACTTCTTTGATGTCTCAATCATATCAACCAAAGCTAATCATCAAATAAACAAAATTACATTATAACAATTCATGCATAATAAACAAATAAACTTATTATTTATTAAATAGCATAAAATTATTATACATGTTTCAAATTCTATTACTTCTTCTAATGAGTCGTAAACAATAGATTGTCTATCAGAATCACTAATCCAACTTTGGAGACAAATAATGTTTTCTACCATCTTCGGAGCTAAAGAACTTCAAAAATGATCCAAAACTCGATCTCCACAGCTGAAAGCCGACTCCGATGAAACTGTTAAAATAGGAATAACGAGAACATCTCTTGTTATTCGATTCAAAGTATGGTACTCGGACGTGTGCATTTTCTACCAATGCAATAAGTCACCGTCATCGGTGAAGTTTTCAAGTTTTGCAGAAAAATAACGATCTACTTCATTTGTTTGACATAAATCATTTTCGCTGTTAACTTCAGCCTTAAAGGTAGGATTCTACCTCAAAATCTTCAACTATAGCCATACAATCATCCTCAACTTCAATAGGTCTTGGTAACTGTACTTTATATTTAGCATACAACAGTCTAATTGTATCATTCAATGCTATGAGTGTCTCAGTGGTCAATTCTGGTGAATGCAATTTCAAGAGGCTTTAATTTGAAACGTGGATAAACCACTACAGCCACGTACATGAAGTGATTGATTTGAGTGTAATCCCCTCAATACTTTTCAAATTTTGTGTGCATATTCAAGGCTGTAGAACTAAGAAGTGTGTTGTCACTTGCAGCATACTTCTTGATTATGAGATAAAGTTTGCATAATTCTGCGAAGAAGACATTGGCTGTAATGCATAAAGTCGATGAGACTTTTAAGGTGACGTCATAAAATACCTTCAATAGTGATATAAATTCTCGAGAAACATTCCAATCTTCTTCACGAGGTGGGGTGGTTAAGATGCCATCTTGCACAAAGTCGGACATGTAGGCAACGTCACACTCAGCCAACTTATCAAATGTCTTCCCAAATTTAACTGTAGTTTGTAGCATTAAATATGTCGAATTCTACCTTGTTGGAATATACTGAGGAATTTAAAGGACATAGCACGCAAAAATTCAAACGAGCTTCTCAAAAAGGGCTTTTGAATATTTTCGAAACCTTTTAATTTTCAACTAACAGTCTTCGACAATGGATCTAGCAAAAGAAGAGCTTGCTTCCAGAAATTAATTTCAATCGCTTTTAGAAATGGTTACTTAACTTACTTAAACTCATAAATTAAGTACACTCAGATCCTCGTAATTGTGCAGGACGAGCGAAGATATAAAAAGTACATAGACAAAGGTTTTTTATAGATACAACTAAACAATTGCCATATTAGAATAAGAGTATTTAGTGAAGGTCTGTCGCCGCTCGTCGTAGGACGTTCGCCTCTCATCGAAGGACGTTCGCCGCTTGTCGAAGGACTTTCTTCGGTCGCTGGTCGCCGCAGTCGCAAATCGCAAGAACTCCTCGAATCTCAAATCACTGGCCTGAAGTTTCCCTAAACCCTAAAATTTAACTTAAATTCGGTTCGGTTAGGATATAAAATTTATAACCGAAAACTGAACCGATACAAATCGGTTCTTAGCAGTTCGGTTTACGTACGGATTTCAGAGTATTTATAACATAACTGAACTCACTAATCAGGTCGGTTCGATTTGATTTTGCAGGTTTGTTCAACCCGTTTGTCGGCCCTAACATTAATATCATTATTATTATTATTATTGAAAAAGTGAAGTTCATTTATTATTATTATTATTATTATTATACATTGATAATTATACTCACTATCTTAAAATTTAAAAATTATCCATAAGCACTCTAAATTTTATCAAAATTCTAGTAAATATCTCGTCATCCTATTTTTTAATTAATTTTAAAATATTTGTCAATTTAGTTAGTATGTTTGTTGAGTTAGTAAATCATTAATTTTTCATTAGTTTAGTTATAATGTTAGTTATTTTTAATTAAGATAATAAATACTATGCATTAATAATTATATTCACTATCTTAAAATTTAAAAATTATCCATACACATTCTAAATTTTATCAAAATTCTAGTTAATATCTCGTCATCCTATTTTTTATTAATTTTAAAATATTTGTCAGTTTAGTTAGTATGTCTCTAGAGTTAGTAAATCATTAATTTTGTATTAATTTAGTTATAATTGTTAATTATTTTTAATTAATATAATAAATATTTTAAATAATTAATTAAGTTGAAGATATAAGTATCAATGCTCCTTATAAGCATATTATTGAGAATATCATTAACTAATCAACAGATGCCACGTGGACATTGTCGTCTATTGGGAGAGATAATGCTTTATTTCTTATGGTGTACGTGTTCTCAGTGGATTGAGACCCATTGTCCGATAGACATCCATCCACCGACAAATTCAGACCACCAACTACTTTTAACTTCAATTATTATTTATTATATTAAAATTAATTTAGAATTTAGTTGATTGGGCCCCATCCACCTTAATAACCCATGTCCCATAGTTATTAAGGTAATTTAGAATTATTTATAAATAATAATTTAGAATTATTATTACTAATAACTCATATTTCTTAATTAAAAGTCCAAATATTGATAAATTATGGTAATAGATACAATTTGGCAGATTTAGAGAACAGTTTATGATAAATTATTTATTATATCAAAATAGAAAAATTTCCAATTATAAGAAAAGTTATTAATGTTTCATTATTGTTATTTTTGCCACTTATTAATATTCGCATTACTCTTAATGTTTTATTAAACATTAAGAGTAAGCAGAACTGGGTCGAGTCTGTAGGATTGAACTGCAGTGCCCAGTTTGATGAGCTTTTGGTTGGTTCTGATTGATTAAATAATCGGCTACAGTTCGAAAATAAAAAAAACCAATTTCTACGGTCTCGATTTCCTCCCCATTGGCGATCCATGATCCTGCTTTCGTTCTCCGCCGCTGGGTAGTTCGCTTGCAATCCCTCCTCAATTTCGCTTCTCCTCTTTCGCTTTTGCGCTCACTTAGCATTCTCTTCAAATGCTCTTTCTTATGTTTTCTATGAGGTTTTTTTGGAATGAAATAGGGTCCTCTTTGTTCTAGATTAATCTTTGACTATAACTTTGAATCGATGTGTAAATCTAGACGAAATACGAGGATTTTTAACTTAGATTGGTCACATATTCTACATTCACTTGTGAAAATTCTTTTTTCGAATCGCATTGTGATTTTCTTGTTGTAAAAAGTAAGTAAATCGCGGTATAATACTTTAGTAAGCATAGATTTGCACTGCCTTATGAATCTTACGTGCATCATTCTCATTTCCGAGGGTTTAAATCTAGGCGAAATGAGATGATTTTTAACTTAGTACCTCATAAACTATGATCTCGTAAGTAAATATACTTAGACGTTATTTGGCTGAGAAATTAGAGGTTTTTGAAGATCTGAAATATTATGATGGTGGAAAATAAATTTAGATCGTTATCTGATCCAAATAGTTGGTTAGGTCGAGTTGGCAGGTCAATCTAATCTGATTGCAATCGCTACATGTCACATGTATTTTAATTTCTATCTAGGATCCATGATATAGATGTAAGGAAAACTCATGCCAACATTTCTTAAGTTATGGTTATTTACAAGAGGGCGCCAATTCTCGAGTTTTGGTTATTTACATCGGTGACATTCCAATGGACACATCTTTACAAAAGGCTATGTTTAATGTAGTGATCAATTATACTTAACAACACAATTATAAGATTATTCTTATGTATAACACAATTATAAATTGCAATAGTCATATACATTCGAGTATATGTATAATTTTGTTTTGATATATTTTTTATCCAAATGTGCGTATGTCACATTCCAATCTCAATTACACACACTGACACACATATTGTTACAGTTCGGTGTGATCTAATTCTATTAGAGTCAGATTTGTTGGTCTATGATAGAATCTCATTATAATTTTATTTTTTTAATAAATTAATATATTTTAGAGTAGCGAAACTAACAGTTGGACTCTATTTTTATAATATATTTATTCTTCTGTCCATTCGTGAATATGATATCCCACATATAATTTTTTTTTTCGGTCATCATTCGATTATCAACATATACAGATTTTGTGACAATTGTGAGGTCGACTTTGAGGCGGACGCATACCATCTTTCATCTCATGCACATCGTCATGCAACTTAGTTTCCACGTCTAATTCTTTTTTAATTAAGAGAATATATGCTATTTTCATTTGAAAATTCCATTTTTGAACCAATAAAGTGCATTAGGAAATAAGGAATATATTCTTGCTTATTTAATAATAATTAGAACCACAAGGCTTATTAGACTTTCTTTAACTTTATCTTTCCCTTTTTGTTGTCTAACTTATTCTCCACCAAAATCTATAGATTATTAGTCCATTCCACACACACATTAATGAATATTCAAATCCTTTCGTGCTTCTGCGTAATTTTCAATTATTCAAGTATATTATTATTCGTAATTTTCAAAATCGTACAATTTTAACTTTAGAACTCGCTCAAAACTCGGTTGAATTATATAAAAAAACATGGCATGATTTTAATTGTTGGAGTAAGCTTATGATTACTTTGTTAAATAACGATGCATTAATTAAGGTAAAAATTAAGTTATGGCCATCTCATTGTCCTTCAAAATCATTGATTTGAATTATTAATTTTATATTATATGTCAATTATATAGTTTTAAATGCAAAAAATATATTTGTGCGTGGAAATAGTTAGAATTTTTAGGTCGTTTTAAAATCGATATGTTCATATAATCTGCGTGTAAAAATTGTTAAATTTAATAATGAAATCGATCTAACATGCTTACTAAAGAACAAAATAAAGCATTTAGATCAAGTGCGGAAAAGAATCGAGTTACCTCCGGCCATTGATGATTAAACCGAGATTGTCGCTTTCTCTCTTGAAGATCTCTACTAATCCTTTCTATCTCTCAATGATGGTGTATTTCTCTATGAGATAGTAGGAAATAGAATGATCCCCAAACAACAAAATCATCTCCTATTTATAGCCTATTCCATCAAGAGATTATGAATATCAAAAGATGTTTTCTAATCGGAAGTTTTATGTATTCATTAACCATGTAAATGCAATCTTAAATTTCATATAATGCATTTGATGGTTTTAGAAACCTTTGACATACTAGACCATAATGTGGTTGGGAGTTTTGAATTCCAAAGAGTACCAATTATTTTATTCAAAATTCCAACAAAAATGAGATAAAAAATGATAATTAGAAGGGAAAATGACTAACGATTAACGAATATGCCATATCTAATCCGAAGTAACGTATTTCACTATGGGTTTTTCATTTTACTCGAACCATAGAACAAATGAGCCAACTCGCTCAATATAAACGAGTCTATATATCTCGGGTCAAACAACTAACTCTAGAATACAAAATAATTATTCAAAAATTAAAAAAATCATCAATTTAAAAGTGAATCATTTTCTATGAGAGTTTTCAAATTATAGTGTTTTCTATAATGATTTTACATAAATATTTCAAATTTTAAAAATCATCGATTACATGTCGTTGAACTTAATGATGTATTTCAATTGATTTTCAAACTGTTTGACCTCCAAAAGCATAACCTAACCATGAGCCACGCTTTTCGGAAAACAGGTTCCAAGGCTCCTAGTAGGGCACAAATCAGACCGACGTGCACGATTTGGTTCGAACTATAGGTTTGGGTTGGATCTAACCACCTTTAAAATGACAAAATTTGGAGGGCCTAATTAGTTTATTGTGTCATTTCATTTAACTCCATTTATAGTTAACAGCCATTTTCAGGCATAAGGAAGAAGAGACCATCTAAGCGACAATAAATCTATGGGTGAAAGCTCGCACGAACTTAACTCAATTGGTTCAAAGATGACAGCGTTGATATCAAGTTTCACGGTTCGAAATCTGACAGTCGCAGTGTGAGAGTTGTTACCTCCAATGTAAGGTAGCTCCTAGTAGATGCAGATAAAAAGACTCTCATCTCTAACCTATTGAGTCACTGTGACTTACCTCTTCACATGTTGTTGGGTCGGGATGTGGGAACCCTGAGGGCGAGAGATTTCGCCTTTTAGTATCAAATCTATGGGGGAAATACACAAAAATATATGCTCGTCCTCGGCGCCACCTCCAGAGCCTTCTCCTGACCGTGTCGTGCCCAGGTCCGACGAACATGCTGAGCCAAGCACTTCTTGGCCCAGCCAAACGCGACCACCAACCTGGCTATGGCTCGGGGGCTCGAAATGTTCTCCTTTCCTGCTAGCTTGAGGATCTCTACCCTTTGCTTATTTAATAATCGGTATCGGTTTGTAAATTATAATTTTTTAAAAATTAAAATTAAGACCGAATTAATATAATGGATTCAAGTGGGGTTTGTCTATCCATGAACCCTACCAAAAAACCAACGTGAATGAAGTTAAAGAATGAATATAACTGCCTTTACGACCTTGTTCAAAATCAACGGCCGTTCACTTTAAGTCCATGGGACCCATGATCAATTATTCGACGGTCCAGATTTATCTTCTCCAACAAGAGTGGCATTGTAAGTGTGATTTTCTGTATCATCGCATCATTTGGGCAAAATCTATGGCTTCATGGAATTCATTTCCTCTTCAGATTACCTTCGAAGTTCTTGGATGGGCGGCTTTTCTTTCTTGGTCCATCAGTTTTTATCCCCAAGTGATCTTAAATTTCCGAAGGAAGAGGTTTTTTAGAACTATTATCAATGTTGTTTCCGTTGATTCGTCGATTCATCGGGTTTTAGGTTTTCTGTGGTTTTTTTGTTTTGTGTTTCATTGCAGTGTCGTGGGTTTGAATTTTGATTTCGTCGTCTTGAATTTGACGAAGCACTCGGCGTATTTGATCTACAATTATGTCCTCTACTTCAGCTCTACGGTTCAGAATCAATACTTTCAAAAATATGGCTATGATCAGGTTTGTAGGTCAGCAAGCTAAATTTAATTTTGGTTTCTCAGACTCAATACAGCTTTTATCTTTGAAACATTGTAATCTGATTGAACTCTCTCGAAAACTGGGTCGTAATGCTGAATACATGGTTTCACTACGAGCTTAATTTAGCAATTCAATGCATTCTGAGATCATGTGGGTTAGAACTCAAGTTTTTCTGGGCATTTATATAATTTCTTCCGAAAATTATGAGATTTTACAACCTTAAGGCGTAGATTGCAATTGTGATTTTATGTTTTCTAATAAAAGGTGATATATATTTCTATTTTTTGAAGTGTTTAATGTTATTTGGGACTGAGATGAACTTTACAACATGTTCTGTAACAGTGTCTGAAACATTTTTTTCTCCAATGCTTTTGGAGTTCAATTGAAATTTCCTCTTATATGAATTTGATATGTTGAACTTCAATGTATTACATTTTCAGAGTTCAATATATTTTTTTAAAAAATGACAATCAGGAACTACAGAGTTATTCCATTTATCTGTTGGTTTTCATGAACGTAGATGATCCCGGTAGCTGCAAACGATGTGGCGTTCTCAATCCATGCTGTTCTTCTGACGGCAATCACATTGTTCCAAATTGCAATTTATGATGTCGGTTTGTCTTTTTTGTGTGGATTAGGATGTATAAGTTATGATTGGCTTGAATAATTTCAATGGTTGTTATTTTGTGCAGCGCGGAAGTCAGAAAATCTCGAAGATAAGTTTTATAATCGTATTTGCTGTTTGGTTTGTAGCTGCAATTTGTTTCTTCATAGCTCTTCCAAGCCATTCTTGGCTTTGGTTGATCTCCATCTTCAAGTAAGAGCCTAGTTATGCGATTTACTATTTTTTGAAAGTTTGTTCTTGGTATTATCATGGTACATAAATTTTTTTGACGTAATATGCGAGTTTTTTGGTTGTATTTGCGTTCTAGCACATTATTCACTTCGATTTTTCTACAATTTTTGGCAGTTCAATTCAAGTGTTTATGACTGTCATCAAATACATTCCCCAGGTGAGATTTGATTAAACCTTTTCGTTCAGCCGATGCTAGTTTATGTTTATTAGGGATGGGCATGGTCAGTTTGTGTCGGTTTCTTAACCGATCAGAACCGACCCAATTAGTTCTCAGTACGAGAGTCGTCATCCAAAATCGACCCATAACACGCATTCGATTTTCTAACCTGACTTAAAAAATTTGATTTGGGCCGATCTTTTTTAAAATTCTTTTAAAAAATTCAAAAGAAAAACAAAACATATATTTTCTAAAATAAGAATATCTACCGAATAATCTACTCATTCCTAATCTTGCATCTAACTATTTCCCTAAAAAAATGACCAAGTTAACAAATAATAGCTAACTAACTAACTTACAATTTAATAAACATCAAATATACTTCAATCAAATTCAATTTTTTTGCAAAATAAACTTATTAAAATGTAATCAGGTGATCTATTTAGTTTTGGCAAACAAACATAACCAACCCGCAACCCAAACGATAAAACATAACCCGATCCAACTTTTTGCTATGCGTAAAATGAATTAATCTGACCCGACAAAAAACTTTGGCTTACAAGTTAATCCATTGGGTAAGTTTGGTTTCTTTAACCCTAATGTTTACCCACAACCAAATATTCTTTCTTTATTTCTATCTCTTGATGGGTTTTTGAATTAGTTATTTGTTTGGCTGGATGATTTTGTAATTTTGTTTTGAAAATTTAAGAATTTATATGCAACTTACATGTTTTTTTGGTTTTATCGCCCCGAATCAGGCCGTCATGAACTTTCTACGCAAGAGCACAGATGGGTTTAGCATCGGGAACATTTTACTTGACTTCGGTGGAGGGGTAGCGAATTATGCACAGATGGCTGTACAATCGATCGATCAAGGTTTGTCCCACTTTCAAGTCGAAAAATTTCGTCTATTCTCTTTTACAAAAACTTAAATTTATTTTCAGATTCTTGGGTCAACTTCTACGGAAATATAGGAAAGACATTGCTGTCGTTGGTACGATCATTCCTATTTTTTTCTTTGCCGTTTTTCGATACGAATTACTCTGCGTCGGTTGGTAATCGATATTTTTAATGTGATATTGTGCAGGTTTCTATATTCTTTGACCTTCTTTTCATGCTTCAACATTATGTCCTGTACCGAGGGAAGAACTCGACGCATATTCCCGTAAAACTCGACTCCGAAAACACCGACACACTTCTCAAGCCTTCTGATGATCCGCCTGTTTGAGGGTCGCATGAGAGGGCTAGGCGTGTTGTAAATGTACACAAGTAGGAAAGAAGTGTAAGATAAATATGCTTTTATCCCTTGAATATTATTTAAAAGTAATACTAATTTTACTTTATTATTATATTTTTTTATTGTGTAGTTAACCCTTAGATCATTGATTAGTTTAATTAAAGTTTAAATTTTAAATAATTATTTATAATAAATTTTATATATTTTAATTAAAAAATTCTTACTTATTTTCTTTTCATAAGTTAATTCTTAAAACTTGTTTAGGATAATCAAATAATTAAAAATCAAAGTCAATAATATTTTCAAATAGTCCACAATTGCAAAAACAGCTACTTATATCTTACCTGCCTTTGTTGATTCGCTCAAGCCCGATTTTCAACTCGTTCATAAGCCTATTTTACGATGCGATTTCTGCCCGGACCCCAAATCCCTAATCATCATTAGTGTTTTTAATTTCATAGTTAAATATCAATTAACTTCGTGAATGTACCCAAGTTCCATGATCTTCAATACCTCCCGTTCTAAAAGTCTTTAATCGACATCTTAAATTTTATTTTAATTTAACGAAATCTCATCATCACCGTTTTCTATGAAATTAATCTTTACAATTTAGTTGACACGCTTTACCAATTGATTACGATAAAAAGGTCACAAAATTATAAATAACTTATTATTACTTTGAATATTTTAAATTTTAGATGAGTATTGTTAGGTTTACCTATCGTGCCTTTTTATTGTTCAAACAAGTTATAATTAATGCAATAAATATAATAAATAATTATTATTTTTTGTTATGAAGAATTAAATATACATTAAATAAATTATTATTGATGTTATAAATATAATAAAAAAATATTATTTTTCTTATGAAGCATTAAATATATATTAACTAAATCAACTATAATTCTCAAGATAAGCAAGTATAATAAAAATATATATTAAGAAAAAAAACATATAACACTACTCATTTAAAAAAAATAAGACTTTAAATTAATTTTTCTAAAACCGAGAACCGGCTCGGCTCTTGAACCGCGAGTAAAAACCATGGTTCACAATTTGGTTGAAAATTTAATTTAAAAAATATATATGATTTTCATATTAGCATCCTAAAAAATAGCTCAATTCAAGAAAGCTCCTTGATTCCTATACTGAGTTCATATCACCCACAACATTTAGCTTGTCCAACATGTCCTCCAACGATTTCAAAGCAATCTTATAATGATTTTGTGATTTCTTCCCACTCTCCACCACTTGAAAAATGCATTTAAGTAAGTGATCGTACCTGTGGATCGAATTCTTAACGTCAATACCACGATTGTTTTGATCAAGAACATAAGATCGCTTTTTGTCTTTTCTCCACCGAGAAAGAATATAACGAGATGGTATTTCTTCGACCCGATTTTGACCAAGAACGGACAACGCATGTCTGCATAAATATCCTCTCGAGTCGAATAAACCGCACTGACAAACGACCTCCATTTCGGATGGATCGTATAAAACTTCATAACTTCTAATTTCCTTGGTCTCAACATTTTCCTTGACCATGTACGTTATTATCGATGCGTCATTATTTGATTGTCTCGAGCTAAAACACGAGTACATACCCTCGATTTCATTTTCGTACTTCTCCAACATGTTTTTCGTATAAAGTTTCGAAAGCTGCAATCCAAAGTAAGATCTTGATTGTAGCATTGAGCTTGAATTCCTAGAATCCATATCAGCCATTGATTCGAGTTCGTATTGAGATTCAAGAGCAAGATCGCAATTGTAGAAAAACTCTTTCAAAGAAGTATGCTTCTCCAAATAGTTACCAAAAAATGAAGAACAACCATCGTTTAAACACGTACAAAATATCCCCGCCAAAGGGATTTCTTTCAAATAAACCGGCACCCATCTTCTGCGATCGTCATACAACCCTCGAAGACACTTATTATCATCGATTTTATAACTCTCGATCATATCCTTCCATGCAGCTTCAAATCGATCGGGATTTTGAGAATAACAAACTACTTCATTTAGTGTCGATTTAATTGCTTCGAATTCAAAAATCCCCCCGAGTTTCTCCATAGCATGACTCATTATATGTGAGAGACAGAAGCAATGAGCCGATCTTGGAAAAACATCGGCTATAGCCGTCTTCAATGGTTCAGATCGATCCGTAATTATAACTGGAGGCGCACGTCCTAATACACAAGTAAGCCAGGCTCTAAACACCCATGTATATGATTCTGCTGTCTCTTTACCAAGCAACCCACATCCCAACAGCACAAATTGGCTATGGTGATTCATCCCAATAAACGAGACCAACGGAACTTCATATTTGTTCGCCAAGCACGATGTTTCGATTCGAACAACATCACCAAAACAATGATATGAAGCTCTAGACCTTGAATTAATCCAAAATAGATTCTGCAAATATCCTTTCTCGTTGAGATCATTAACATAAAAGAAATTCAGATCCATCAACTGCATTCGTGAGAAGAATTTCTCAATAGTTTGGGCATCTCCTTCTTTGAGGTTGAATAAATTAGAGTTTGAGAAGACAGAATTCCCAACTTCTAAATTTCCATTATCTTCATCATTGAAATATACGGCTTGAAATAAATGTACCTTTTGACTTCCTTCACCAATGTCTGTCTGCAATGCCCTTTTTGCTCCGACGCTTGTATTCTTGTGCGATTTATAAAATTTGTCACTCGTTGGGCTAATCAAGTGGTTGTGTTCGAGTTCTACTTCGATTATTCTCCATCGTTTAGTCTCCATCAATCTCAACTTTATCATAGCCGGACAACCGGTTCTTGTTTCCGGTCTCGGCCGATTTGCTTTGGTTTTCTTCTTGAAACCGGCACTACTGCAGCTGAATTTCCCTCTATATCGTTCCTTCCCCTTTCGATACCAAGTATTGCTTACTCTCACTCCAAATCCTTGGGCCTTTGCGTACGAATTGTAAAAGTAATACACATCATCATAGGACTCAAACTCCATTCCTACAGAAGGAGATATGGGGTTATTTTCGTCCTTTTGAATGACGTATCCTCCCATTGCACGGTCCCCTGAGAGTTCTGATTCTTCGACATCGTCGTTGCATGTGGGCCGCGTGTAAAGAGAAACTCCATCCATCTACAAAAGAATAGATAAAATAAGAAAACATACATCTGAATCTCTAATCTGCAAGAAAGAGTATTTCAAAATCTTCTAGTTAACTACATCCTAGAAGCCTAGATAGAAAAACATTTTGGAAATTACAATCCATCAATTTAAAAAAGGAAATTAACCAAGATGAAACAGATAAAGAAACTATAGGCCAAACATGGGAACCTTACATGCCCCAAAACTCCAAGAAAGAAGCTATCAAATTCGTTTATTCTTTATCCGAGAACCCAAACGTCAATGGGCCTAGTGAAATAATCCGAATACCACCTGAAATACGAAAAAGTTAAAACAAATTATCTGTCAGATAAAAAGAAAGGGGTTGATGTTTTAATAATTGAAACAAGAGCAATGTCAAAATCCTCAACAAAAAAATTATGTTTTATGCTTCGATAAAACATGAAATCCTCAACTTGAATAAGGGTTTGTTAATTATGTCTAGAAAGGTTATAAAACTCTATAGTTGACACAAATTGGACTTAACTCTCACAACAGGCAAACAAAACAATGTCAAAATCATAGATAATGGCCCTTTTTTTATTATTTCATTACATGCAAAATTATCTCTACCATATGCTCTTTCAGCTCTTTTAATACTAGGAATTTTCAAATGTTTCTAATGGTGCATTACATGAAAATTGATCATATTGATTGAAGCACAACTAAACCAGGATTGCAAAGAACTATCAGTCAAGAACGAAAGATTAGAAAATTAAACACATAAAGTTAGTCAAATAATCAACTCTTCCACCTAAACTTACAGACACGTAAAGAGATGATCTTAAACCGAAGCATTTACTCTTTCAGGACTTATCACAAACAGTTGGCGTGCACAAACTTTGGAAACTCCATACAAGCAGCATCTACTTCTGAGATAACAAAGGCAATCATAAATAGAAACAAAATAGCAAATACCCTGGAAACAATGTCACTAAATTGCATTACTCTTGTTCATTCGAGATCGGAATCAAGGCTTTTTGATGTCCCGCTAGTGGGTGGTGTTTTTCTAACATCTTTCACCCGAAGCTGCTGGAGAAATCGGAATCGATCAAGGAGAAAAGAAGCCCAACAATGGCGACAATGTCATTTTGATGAAGTTCTATGGGCCAAATGCATTTAACAAGTGGACTTGGGCTCCTTTGCCTGTCGGACTAACTGCAATCTTACACGTCTATCAACTTTTTTGTTAATGTTTTTAATAATAGAATTATTAATAATTTCAAAGGTTTAAATTAATCTCAAATTATGGTATAATAATGAACATTAAGAGCTAATTAGATCGATACTTAAGGGACAACTCGAACCCGCAAGATAGTAAATTAAAGTAAGTAAATTTTATTTAAATTAAATTTCTTCTAAGTTTCTCGACACGTCACAAGACTGTAATATTTCTTAGTGCTCCAAATATAATATTGTCTGTTTTGCGCCAAAATGTTTATGAATTTGTTCATGAGTCTACGGTCCAAAACACATTATATCAGGTCAGATATAGAACTCTACTTATATACAGTGTAAATTTTAGTCTCCAAACGATGTGAGATCGTGCCCCCCCACTAGTACGAGCTGGGCACTCAATATCAATAGCATATTGAGTTGTCATTGTATTGAATTTTACTGTGTTCTATTAAACAATTTTCTATCTCGAGGCTATACGATTTCCCGAGCATACAAATTGTCGATATCATATCGTGTTAGGGTCATAAAGTGCACTTGACCTTAAGTAAAAAAGTGCACAAAGAGTTCTATACTTGTTTGTAGGGTCCTTGTGGGGAGCTTTTGGAATAATGGCTGATTAGATTATGAGAATTATAGAGACTAATTAGGGGACATGCATGTGCAAGAACACCAAGAAAAAGTGTACTTGTCATTCCTCATCTATGACTTTTTTGTAGCGTAGGGCACGTGTGGGTTGAGATGAATTGAAACTAAAACTGTGAATACGGTGAAGTTTCAGTTTGTGTCTATTCGATTCTAATACTTGTAAAATATGATACAAAAATAATTTTTTTTGTATCGGGTCTGATTTTTAGCGTTCGAATTGAGTTTAGATTTGGATTTTTAATTTATACAAGATTTTATCTAATTTTAGATTAAATTTTATCAGGTTTTGAGTTGAGATTTACCCTATTTCGAATCTTTCTAATCGACGATCTAATTTCAATTTTATAATTTTTAAGAAATAGTCTTGTACTCTAAAAGCAAAATCTCTCGCCCCCAGTGCTCCCACACTCTGGCCCGACAGTTTGTGAGGGGTTAAATCACAGTGACTCAGCGACCCAGAGATAGAATGCATTTACCTGATATCCCTATGAGTTACCTCAACATTGTGGGTAACAACTCCCACACTAGGATATGACAGACGTCGAACTTAGACTCTTGTATCTAATCTACTATCTTTGAGCCAACAGAGCTATACTCGTTCGGGATAGTCTCATTTCGATCAATGTGAATTTTACCCACTCCTTTTCAAAATAGGAGAGATTAGGGTTGCGCGATTTGATTGATTTCGAGTAGAATTTTGATAGATTTGAAGTTGCTTTTTTGATGAGACGCTGTTTCAAACTCATTCTGAAATGGAATCTAGGACAAAGATTTGGCCGGCGTGGATTAGACAAAGACACCAAAACCCACGAGTCAACAGTAGATTGACCATCGACTGTCGGCTGAGATTGAGTCATAGTTGTTTCTCTTTGACGTGAAAGCCATCTTCTTTTTTCTTGTCGTGATGTAGAAATTCAAGCAAACCACGTTTAAAAAAAGGGTAAAGAGCAATTTTCTTTATTTTTATTCTAAAAATCCTCAATAAATAACTTAAATTTTTAGCATAATTAAAATTAACATATTGTCATCATATTTTTTTTTTAATTTCAGATGCTGGTCAATTTAGTTAGTTATTTCCATAAATATAATTAATTTTAAATATTTGTAGAGAAATAAAAAAATATAATAATAAATTTAAATTTTATTTGACTCATTCAACCATATAAAAAATAAAATTTTCATAAATTAAAAAAAAATGACCTTGTTGTTACCATTTATCAAATGAATGTGCTAATTAAGTGTAGTAGCATCATTAAAATTAGAGAAAAAGTGATGACATATTGTCTATTGAAATTATACTAAAGTTTAAGGTATTTATTGGTGACTTTTAAAGTATTGTTTACTGTAACTATCTTCACAGTTCAAGGTGTAAATTACTATTTACCTTAATAAAAATACTGATAAAAATACATGTAAAAATCGTACAATCTTAAACTCGTTTCAATCTTGCTTTGAAAATCTTGAAAATGTTACGGTCTCCAAAACATTCTATGAAAGAATTTTTTTTCTTGTTAAATTGTAGATAAATCAAAAATAAATGCAACATCATAATGAAAAGTAATACTAAAAGTGTGGTATGAAGCTCTTTTCTACAATAAGGGTGTTCCAAATCACTTCTATTATTCACTTGTCGGCCATTGAGTTTTCTTATGTGATGCAAGAAGCCAAAATACATCTCCATTGTACACGTGGGGAGGGGTTTTGATTGATTTAGGAATTTATTGGGGCATGTTTGTCAATGCATTTTTTATAAATTGTTTCTGAAAAATATATCTGAAATATTTTTTACAGACGTTCAAATGTCTTAATATGTTTGGTGTACTACTCTTCCTTGTATGACAAGCATGTAGCTAAGCAAACCAATTGTACTTGTTTCAATGGGTGGACATGGGTCGAGTTGGGTTTGATTTTGACAAAAACCAACCTGAATCATTGACAATTGGGTTGAAAAATTTACCCGTTCAAGTTTTTTCAGTGCACCAGACCCGTTATCTACCCGACCCGGATCCGCAAGTCGAATACAAATTGCCCACCCCTATTCAATAATGCATTGTATTCAATAAGCTTATATTAATTAGAAATAGAATAGTACAAGGCAAAATTTGTTGTACTTTTAAGATAACTAAGAATTTTCTTTGTTGCCTTTATATGAATCAATTAACATATCGAATTATGAAAGGAAAGCCATCATTGTTCATGTAGTTTGTTGCAAAATTTCAATTAAACTCTTGAAGAGTGTGAATCTATCTTTTCTCCTCGTGTTTTGAAAAGTTTATAACATATATTATCGGTGTTTACGATAGGATCGTAGTCATTCATCTTGTATTTCTAATGTACTTGAGAGTATATATAGTCTTGTTATCCTTTTTTTTTATTCTCTATGTCAAACAATAGTTTAAAATACGATGAAAGAGAAGGTGAGCCTTGACGTTTTCGATTGTAATTTCACTTCGATTTCATTTCATGAAAATTCAGAAAAATATATACAATTTCATCGAAAAAACACTGATGTTATTTGAATGATCACTGGTTAATATTGGGATTGAACTATATCTTAATTGTAGTAGTTACTAGTCAATTATAAGTCATTTATTAGTTTTCATTTTATAATAAAATAATAGAAATACGAAGATCTACTATAGACTAAAAAAGTAGTGCTCTTAATTTCAAATAAAGAATAAAAGACTATTTATGGGTCTATATTGTCGTATTTTTAGTTAACATTTTCAAATTAAAAATCAAGTCGACTTCGAAAATTATGTGACATATTATGTTGGTCGTATTTGATCATTTGTTTAATTTAATTGCGCTTTTTCCCTTGGAATTATGTCGGTCATCATTAATTCATTATCCGGATTAGCCATGGACGAAAAACCCTCTTGTCACTTTCCTCGGTCGACATGTGGATCAGACCCGTGTCACATTAGAAAAATTAAGCATGGCCACATATTATATGACATATCTTGATCATGTATCATAGAATAAAATATTACACCAATTATATTGTAGCTGTCGAGGAAGATGATGGAAAGGGAAAAAAAGGTGGGGCTCGAAAGGAGTTATTGACATTACAATCACTCCTTTTTCTATCGAACAGTTTTGTAGGTTTCGTAGCGATTGAGAATTAATTTGAGGTGAGCTGAATCGACCCGGGCTTAATTTCTTAACAAAAGACAGAACCAACTAAAACCAAAATCATTGGTCTCCTTGATTTGGTTTTGGTTTGCTTTGGCCGAAATCAAACCAACTCGGTTTGGTTCTGAAACCGTTCAAAACCTAACCAAACTTGATCAAATCGAGCCACCAGTACTTGAATTTAATGCTGAAGTGTTAGCACAAGAATATTAGATGAACCAATCCACCTTTTATAGGGAAGAGAGGGAAGTGCTTATATGAAAGGTCTAGCAAATGAGGTAGATTTAGTTAGAGGTTTAAGTTCATTCGGCATATGCATAGCTATGAAATCTACAAGGATTGGCTTTATTTTATCTTACAATTTGTAATACTCTAAAGGGTATCCTTAGAAATTAAGGGTTTGTCCGAAAAACAAAGAAATATATGAGACAAGAGTTGGAAGACAAAGAAACAGCTTGGAGAATGGGATATCCGCTTTGAAATAATGTCTGTGGTTGCAGATCATACGATCAAATCAAACAGCTTTTTCACATGCACAATTCTCCCACTTATTGTTGAGAATTGGACGACAATAATCAGGGAAAAAGAAAACAAACTCGGAATAACAGGAAGACTAAGATTTATGTAGAAACTCAAAACGAAAAAAACTACGGGCAAATGAAAAATTTACTGCGGCTCAAATATCAATATATAGAGAAACCCTAGAAGCTCTAATCTCGATATATAGCCCGACTCGACCCACCTAGAATACCGATCATTAAATTCTAATGCTACTAAAAATAGAAGCGCACGTACAGGCGAAGACTAGCACTAAAAGCCTTATTCTTGAGTTGGTCTACATTTATGGTCTTTTAACTTTTGAATCGTGACATGTCTCTCCCTATACACACCATACAGCTCTCAAAAATTACCCTTTATATAGATTCGTTTTCTTTCTTTATTCTGCTGGTCCTGAACCTAATAACTCCTCCCACAAAGTCTCCAATATATGAGTTTTCTTAGATCAGCAAAAGATGAAACTGACTCGAAAAGCTGTAACCCTAATCTTGATCTAAACGTTTCTAGCAAGGATTCCAATGATGGGTCGAAGCAAGAACTCAATCTAATCGACAGTTTCGATGCAAATTCTTTAGAAACAACAGGATATGAAGCTGATCATCCACGAGTTTTCTCATGCAACTATTGCCAGAGAAAGTTCTACAGCTCACAAGCACTGGGAGGGCATCAAAACGCCCATAAACGAGAAAGAAATTCAGCCAAGAGAGCTCAAAAGCTTGGTGAAGGTTCTCCCATGGCGGCATATGGTTTGGTAAATAGGATGCTTGGAATTCAAGCTCATTCTGTGATTCATAAGCCTTCTCCTCAGGTTTGTACTTCTCTATCTTCTCCTGTTTACGGACAAAGTGCGTGGGGAAGGCACCCTTTAGATCAAAAACCAGCGATTGGGAGGCTGAAAACGGAGTTTAATCCAAGATTTGAAAACAATGGAGGGAGATTTGGGTTTTCTTGGGAAAATGGTTTAAGCCGTTCGAAGCATCAGAATGATGATATTCAGAAGCTTGATTTGTCTCTAAAGCTTTGAGATTATTTTCTTTTTATTTTCTTCGAATATTTACTCTTATATTTTGTAAACCTATTTGGGAGAACATGTATGTGCAGATGTTCTAATCCATTGTGAATTTCTTTACCATAAATATTTCACCATTTTTTTTGAAACTCTGCAGTTAGACAGTAAACGTTTGCTCTTTTCTTATCACGGAAAGACTCCGACATGTCAGATTTGATGTAACCCGATTTTTATCGAGCAAGGCTGGTTTCGGCCCATGTTGTAATCTCGATAATGATTAGAGTTTCATTGCGTATAAATATATACTTTATTCGCATGATACACATTTCGAGTAATGATTTTTCTCTTTCGTCCATGAATTTACATGTCTTGAGTTTCCACATAAATCATCTCAGTCTATTATTTTTTGTTTTTTTATTTTCGGGTTAGGGTTTTTAATTTCAATCGGATAAGTGAACTAAAGTGAACACACCCGTACACACTAATAACTTCCCTTCAAGGCATACTAAAAGCACCCAAATGTTAATGGCAAAAACTGAGGAGCAAGAAACGATCATGAAAAGGAAAAGAAACGTCAAGACTAGGGTTTCAACGCAGAGCATCATCAACGAGGAATTTCTGTGTTCAATCGGTCATCTCTGTCAACACTTTAGTGTCAAAATAGGACCCAGAAAATGTGCTCAAATTTCGGACGCTTGCAAGAGTCACATCTTGTTACTAATTCACAGATTAAAGGAACCAGAAGGAGAAAAAGTGCATGGATTGAACGGCTGAGATGAGCTTGGCGACGCCATTGTTGACCCACCTGCAGAGAAGTAATAGACCATCTATGCTTGGATAGATGAAGTGGGTTCGCGCCACGTGAAAGCAAAGCACATTGTGACTCGATTAGCTATGCTATCACATCAACTATACTTTTATTAGTGTTAGAAATTTAGGGTAAATCCTTGGTTTCTAACCAAAATGTTGTTTCTTATGTGGGTCTAGATCCAACTAATATGAACGATTTAACCCTAATTTAGAATATGAAAAGGGAGTTATTAGGTTACTTAGACGGTGAATTATTCATCGAATTTCACATTTGTATAGCATAGGATGAGATTAAGATGATGCAAAAGTTCAAAAATTGATGATAAACTCCACTTTTCAATTCTATTTGGGTTGGGTGGCAACCCTCCTTTTATCATTTTCTTCCAATTCGATGGTGGGCGTAGTTGAAATAACAAACGCGAAACTAGAAATAGAAAAAAAAAAAAAACGAACATTAATGATGTCTGTGAAACCCAATATTAAAAAAAACTACGAGTAGACGAGATTAATCATCTAATCGAAATCAGAACAATGAGTTTTTTAATAATGTCCAATGTTTGGATGCACCCTGTGTACCTTAAGCTGTAACATAATATTTGGATGCACGGACGTTAATCATATTTTTCTTTTTTAAATCTTTTGTTTCGGCTTTCCTTTGTCAATCAACCCAATGATTTGTGTTCTACACAACATTGGGAATGACAAAATTAGTGTAATTTGAAAAAAAAAAAAAAACAAATGTGGAGACCAAGCCATGCATTTATGTGTCCATATGGATTGTATGTTTTGTTATTTATTTTCCAAGTACTAGCTCTTGCTATTCTAGTTTGCTCTCCCACTCCCTCACATGGATAACCCTTGTTATTGGAATTGAGTATCCTCCAATATGCACATGGTTTTAGCTCCTCTCATTCTCCTCTTTCTACCTTCAAAGACATCTCTCTCTCTCTCTCTCTCTCTTCTCTTCTCTCTCACTCTCTCTCTCTCTTACTTGTACCCAAAAGGCGAAGTCTCTCGCCCTCAGAGCCTTCACATCTCAGCCCGACAATTTATGAGAGAGTTAAATCACAGTGACTCAGCGACCCAGAAATAGAAAACTTTTACCTGATATCTAAAAGAGCTACTCCAACATTAGAGGTAACAACTCCCACACTAGGACAGCGCAGACGTCGAACCTAGGCTCTTGTATCCAATTTATCATCTCTGAGCCAATTGAGTTATGTCTATGCGGGCCTGTCTGTCTCTTAGTCTCTCTTCTTCTTCTTCTTCTATCTCGCTATCTCTCTCTCTCTTAGATCTTCCTATAGATTGCATTGAAGTTCAATGACACGGTTGGTTTTTCGGTTCGTTTTTCATTCGGTGGTGCTCGGTTTTCTTAAGTCTATATTTTAAGTTCAATTTAAACTTTGATTTGTAAAGTAGGGTTGGCTTGAATTTTTTTTTTTTTTTTCATGCATTTACATTGCAATCCATTAGAAAACTTAGCAATATATAAAAAATACTATAGCTTTTTTGTAAAGTAGGGTGCGAGATAAATACAACGGCTACTTTGAAACTACTAAAAGGTAACACCCCGAGCACAACCAATCTGACCCGTTCATTTTTGCAGATCGGGTGAATTTTAAAGCCTTCTTTTTTAATCATTATGACCATACATGACCCGGATTTTGGTCGGTTAAGAATAATAGGCTGTGACTTAGGGTCATTTTTCAAGCCTCATAAAAAACCAAAACCCAAAAATTCAGCTCAGATTGTACTAAAAACCGACCCAACCCGATATGAACCCAACCCTACCCGCAAAGAGTCTGTGAATCTTGAGTGATGCCTGGAAATTAAGTCGGTCATAATGATTAGGTTAAAATAAAATAAACTTCAAAGGAAGAACAATGAATACCAATTCAGGGCAGCACACCAGGATTTGGCTCTCAAAGCACTCGGAAAGATCTATGAACCCTGCCTTCAAAACACTCAAAAGTCGTAACCGGGGACCCCGCGAATCGTTTCACCTCGCACAAAACGATCGACCAAATTGACCAACGGAATAAAATGTTGTTCGTGTAGTTCCCGGTATTTTGTTATTCAATGGTGGCTTCTTTCATCTGCCAAAGGAAAGAAAATGAGACCAATTTCAAGCAATGCAAGATGAACTACAACTACTGAAGATAATTCTAATCGAAGCAGCAGAATCAATTAAACCGAAGCAACTGCAAAAGACAAAAGAGGAAGAAAATAAACCAATTTAACTCGCTTCAGTTCTTGTAATCCGGGTTATCTCTGAGTCCGAGTTTCGAGAGAACAAAGCAGTATGAATCCCAATCAGTTCGTCGAAGATATTTCAATAGTTTCTTCCTCTTCTGCACCATTCCGTGTAGACCCTTTCGAGAACGCTTATCCTTTAACAAAATTAGGATTAAAATTCCAAGTCAGGTTAAGTGCAATTGAAATAATTATCATCAAAGTGCAATTGAAATAATTATTTATTATATTTATTATATTTATCATAACTAGACACATCAGCGTGTACAATAAAAAAATCTGTTAAGAAGGTAAACCTAAAATTTTCTGAAATTAAAACTCATTCTGAATCTCAACATTTGCAAATCTACATTCAAGTAAGACATCACTCTTCTTGTGTTCAGAGAGAATAGAGGTTTTCAATGATACCTTTTGGTGCAATATTGAGGATAAGTGTTTGATCTTCGTCGTAAGTTGTGCAACTGCAATGCGATCGGATGAAGAAACAAAATTAGATACAAAAAGTTAATGAAACTAAGGTGTATAGCATAAATTAAAGATAAGTGCTAAAATCCTATTAAAATAAATACTAGAAGCATTTGTGAATCAGATATTAAAATGTAAAAATTTAGATGCAAATCGTTGGATAAAGAAAAACAATCGTATACCTTGAACTCGAGCAGATCCACAATCTGACTCTGATGTCTTAAATTCATCCCTAACTTTAGCTAGCTCAATTCTTAACTTTTCTGTTGAGGACATGTTATCAGGATGAAAGTACTGCATTTAAAATATCAGACACCAAATAATCATATCAACATGCAGAAATTAAATCTATAAACGTATGAACAACAAGGGGATGAACACTGAATTAGCATATTCACAGTTTTTCATAGGGGTGGGACCCGTGAGTTCGGGTGGGATTTGGATAGAAAATAGTTCTAATCCAATAGGTCGAATTTTATAAAATTAGATCCGAACTCGATCTGATCTAAATCAAACTTAAAATTTTGAGTTGGTTTTGGTTCGAGTTTACATTTGGTTTTTTAAAATTCAAACATATGAGATCTCAACCTAAACAACCTAAAATTCTATTATTTCTTCACAAATTTTAGATTTGATCGGTTAACCGACTTGATCTGATGAGTCTGTTCGTGTAAAGTTGGATTTAAATTCAAATATGATCGTATATTCGATCTGATCTAAATCTGACTTGAAATTTTGAGTTGATTTCGGTTTGGATTAACATTGATTTTTTTATTAAAAACTAATCTGATCTGACTTAAATAGTCGGTTTCGGTCGATCTGATGACATCGATCCGATTCGATTGTCACTCCTAGTTCCTCAACACAAGCAGTAGCACGTGACAATTTTAAAAGATCAACATTTCACAAACATTTAAGTTTGAGCCTAACAAATGAATATAAGATAAGATTCGCATAACCAGGGGGGAATAAACATTTTTTCATCAAAAGCTAAGTCATCCCTACCTCTTCAACAAGTTGATCCTTTGGAGGTTTTTGCATGAAGTTTGGAGTTCCACCAAGTCGACCCAAGATGCAAATTTGGACTGAAATAATTAACCAAATCAATAAATCACCCGAGCAAATGCTCTTTCTAGGTCTTGAGAAGACAAGAACACAATTTAATCTTAGGATTTGGGAAACCATACAGTAGAACTTCAACTTCGCACAATGTCCCGTAATAAAAGACATGTAATGTAATAGATCTCATAGATCAACAAGGCCCTTCACATTTTCCAATGTTGAACTTTTTGGATAAATCAAAGAGTTTACGGCAATGGAAAGGCAAAGTGGATGTGGGTTGGTTTCGGTGGCTTTTTAACCAACCGTAACCAACCCAAACGGTTTTTGATTTAATCCAAGAATGACCAGCAACTCGCTATTATTTGCAAACCCAACTCGAAAAAGTTCGGTTTTCTGGTTGGTTCATTAACAATTATTTAAAAAAAAAACAAAAAATCATAGTCTCTAAAAAAGAATACAACCCTGACATCCAACAAACTGACCAAAAGAGATGCCCAAATTAAAAAAATGTCATATTTAACTAATTAACTTAAATCCAATTAATATAAACTACAATAAATTAAAAGTAATATCCATCACATAACCAATTAACATCTAAACAACTTTTCCAAACCAAGTAATATTCAATATTTTCGAGTTCATCTAACTAGAAATCAATTAATATTACTTAAACATAGAAAATACAAATCAAAAAATTAATAAGGCTAAGAAAATCGATTAATCTGGTCGGTTAATTAGTTTTGCGAAAAAAAGAAGTAACCTGACCCGATTTTTGCAAAATGTAAATGAACCAACCCAACCCAAATATTTTGGTTCGGTTTAACCCAATGGGTCGGTTCGGTTTGCCAACCCGCATAAAAAAGTGTTCATTCCACCTGCATCCTTCCATTTTTACAAGAACACTAACAAAGGAGAAACAATCAAATTCTTACCCTTAACCAACATTTTCAAAGTGAAATCCTTTTCTCCTTTTCTAATCCCACAAGTTATAGTTTTATTTAACAGTTCGATCAACATATAATAATGATATAATATTTTTCAAGAACATTGCCAAACAAGTATGATAATCAACAATGGAGTAAGTCTACTCACTCGATTTTTGCTTCTCCTGCTCTTCTGAATCCTTCCTTATCGTCTCCAAGGACTCCCTAAGTTTGCTTAAGGGAAAAGACTTAGTCTGAATCTCCTCCATCTCTCTCAACTTCATTGACCTTTCATTCAACTCAGCCAACGAAAATGGCGCTTCTCCACTTACAGGCCTCAATTTCCTCAGCTTCTCCCCCAACATTGCGTGAGTATAAGTTGTGACAAACTCTGTGTTCATTATGGGACTCCGCGTAGATTCATTTCCTTCCCAAATACAGATGATGGTAACTTCTCTGCGCCACCAATCACCATAGCAGAATCTGAAGGTTTCAATTTCAAACTGCTTCTGAATATCGAGTTAGGCATAGAATCTCTTACTTTACTGTCGCTCTGCCTTAATCGAGAGGAGTTCAGATTGTGCAAGCTCTCACGTATCGCCATGAATGATAGCCCGCCTTCAGGACGGTCTACCGTTGAATCAGAAGATACATTAGAATCCTTCAAATTCTTCGTTGCGTTTCTTTGAAACAACTCTCGAAATGAGATGTTCTGCGATGAAGATTAAGATGGTGGAGGTGAAGAATCCCAATCATTTGGCGGCGGGGGAAAGCTAGACGATTTTCGCCGAAACTCAGAGAGATTTTTTCGGATTTCGTCGATGAAATCAACGGAAGGCTTGGATTGAAAAGAGTCTGTAGATGAAGCAGATGATAAAACCAATTTCCTCGACTTCAATGGCGTAGCAGGCTGCTGTGGCTGTTTGACGCTGGCTTTAACATCTCTGAACTAAGAAGAGACAGAAGACTGGGGGGGTGGTCGGTGAAGTGGAGTGATTGTCAGTGTCATTAGGTTCAGTTAGATTTTCGGATTTGGAGGAGAAGAGATGAATGAGAGAAGGATTTGTGAGGCTCTTGCAGCTATTAGTTCTGAGATTGTTTCTAACCTTCAGCGCCATAGTTGAAAGGGAGCAGGAGAAGAGACGCGCAGAGGAGATGAACGGAAGAAGCTTAGGGTTTGGGCGCTGATGTGGAGGCGGGCATGCCACGTGTGAACCGCAAGGTTGTTAACTAGGCCGGGCCAAAAACCGGTCTGGTTGTGGTTTCAATCTTAAAAATCATTAAAATTGAAATTAGCCGAATGTAAAAATAGTTTCGAAATCAAATAAAATCTGACCCCAAAAAGGAATAGAAACCGACTTAGAAAAAACCCAAATATAAATTCAAAAAAAGGTTCCAAACTTGATAGAAACACTCAAAATCTTTTGAAACAACACAAACTGAAACTATATTATATTTCACGGTTCTAGTTGCAATTTATTCTAGAGCCAGACCAAACAGGATCGTGCCTCCCATAACGTTAACCTCGCTCCTTTAGGGGCGGTTGCAGGCTGATTTTAGTCCATTTCTGAGATCACACCGCGAGCCAAGTGGATGTTGCATGTCATTTTTGTTTTGGGTCCACTAAGTGAGGTGTATAATGTTGTGTCATTTGTCACCAATGCTCTTATTTCTTTGTCCACTAATGTAGAAAACTCTGAAAGAGCTCATTTGTCTTGTATTGCATATGAATAGTATTAGAGTTTGATGTGACCTAAATTCTATCTGGGTCGAATCGGTAAACTCACGTTAATAATCTTACTAGAGTTTTATTTTTAGTATAAATTGATGTAAGCTATAGTTACAAAATTCACTGTTATATTTTGATTTTCATAGTAGATTCATTCATCTGCCCATAGTTTTTTCACATTAAATTTTGTGTTTTACGTGTTATTTTTTGTATGATCGTCGTTCGATTTCTTAGCACTTTGCTCCAACTTTCATTTGGGGAATCGTATTTGAGGGAGAGTGTGAGTGTTATCCGTGTAAATCCAAGTTAAAGATGAGATTTTTTTTTAAGTTTTTGTGTGATGAGTTGCTTTAATTGGTTCCAAAATGTAGAAAGATACCAAGAATGCACATCTAAAAGAACTTGAAGGAGCCAAGGAGAGATTGACTTTCCACAAGGCCGGTCTTCTCGATTACGAGAGCCTCCGAGTTGCTATTGCCGATGGTAATGGTGTGTTCCATACGGCCTCGCCGATGGCGATGACTGACGATTTGGTACACATATTTTTTTCATTCATCTTCTAAAAGACAAGAGTAAATTCACGTTTACCCTCGTTTTATATTTTCTTAAAATTCATGCTGATATGTCAAGTAATAACGGGTACTGTTGAACTAGCGTGTATTTTAAGAAAATGCAATAAAAAAGTAAGTCTGACATTATTCAAAGATCAAATTCAAGCCTTTGATATAACGAAGTATTTTTTATGTTTTAGGAACAAATGCTCGAACCGGTTATTAATGGTTCCAAATATGGACCCCAATCGGAGCCCCGACACAGTCGTCGATGAAACGTTCTGGAGTGATCTCGAGTTTTTCCGAAACACCAAGGTCTATTTTCCTAAAAATGCAAGCACAGTTCATATTCTCAAGTACTTGACTGGCTCAGCCAAGACATTTGGCAATTCCGTTCAAGGGTATGTCGACGTGAAAGACCCAGCTCTTGCGCACATTCTGGTCTTCGAAACTCCGTCTGCTTCAGGTTGTTACATCTGCACCGAAAGCATACTTCATCGAGAGGAGGTTGTCGAAATCCTAGCCAAGCTCTTTCCACAATATTTTATCCCTCTTAAGTAAGCTTCAACCTTCTATTTTTAGGGTAACGTTACTATTATAATATTGTCGTGTCGAATTATGATTGATTTAATTTATATAATAATAAATTAAATATATTTTAATTAAATTAATTATAATTTGACACATCAACATGTACAGTAAAAAATATACGTGAAGAATATAAATATAATATTAACTTTATTTTTATAATTTTAAATACAATGATAATTCTTATTTGAATTAACATTTTTTTAATATAGGTAGAACTTTATTGGAGAGAACATAGGTTAAATGTTTATTTGATATGACTTTTTAACCTTTAGGTGACCAACTTCCAATCCCACTGAAGAATAAATGGACTCAAAATTGACTAAGTCTAATTTATTCATGTTTAATTGTTTTATATCAATAATATTTATGTAACTTTTTAAAAGATTCAAATGAGATACACATAAATTTACCTGTAAAAGATAATTTAGTTTATATTTATTTTTTTAATAGTTCTTCTAAAATGTAGTAATTTTTTAACAATTTTTTAATAATAAATTATTATTTATTCAAAACTCTGATGAATAAAAAATAATATAATTATTTATATTTTCTTTTTTAACAAAATACTGTTCTACCTTAAAAATCACACAGATTCTTGTCAAAACCTAGTCTT
>QAOC01047807.1:0-10955 GCA_003255005.1 Begonia fuchsioides | reverse complement strand
ACTTTTGGAATGATTTGGAGCTCGAACGCGACGTTGAAAGAGGTTTACTTGGTGACCAAGTGATCAGAATGCCTTGCTATTACCTTGTCATTCCCGCGCCTTTGTACCAGCGACCGAAGTTTCCGATGATTATTTTTTCTTACTTTTTTCCACTAATATATGTACTCGATAGCCGAGGATGAAGATTGGCTCCTTTCGGAATCCGGAGCGGGTCCATTTGGACCAGTAACCAGCACTAAAATTAGTGAAAGAAATTGTCTTTTTACCTCCTTTCTCTTCCATGTACTCGTTTGGCCTCTGGATTCGTGCGTAAAAGCCCCAAAAACTCTTTTGATTACTTTTCAATGTTGTAATTCAACTTTTGGAATGATTTGGAGCTCGAACGCGACATTGAAAGAGGTTTACTTAGTGACCAAGTAATCAGAATGCCTTGCTATTACCTTGTCATTACCAGGCCTTTGTACCAGCGACCGAAGTTTCCGATGGTTATTTTTTCTTACTTGGTTCCACTCATATATGCACTCGATAGCCAAGGACAAAGATTGTTTCCTTTCGGAATCCGGAGCGGGTCCATTTGGACAGTAACCAGCCCTAAAATTAGTGAAAGAAACTGTCTTTTTTCCCTCTTTTCTCTTCCACGTACTCGTTTGGCCTCTGGATTCGTGCGTAAAAGCCCCAAAAACTCTTTTGATTACTTTTTAATGTTGTAATTCAACTTTTGGAACGATTTGGAGCTCGAACGCGACGTTGAAAGAGGTTTACTTAGTGACCAAGTAATCAGAATGCCTTGCTATTACCTTGTCATTACCAGGCCTTTGTACCAGCGACCGAAGTTTCCGATGGTTATTTTTTCTTACTTGGTTCCACTCATATATGCACTCGATAGCCGAGGACAAAGCTTGTTTCCTTTCGGAATCCGGAGCGGGTCCATTTGGACAGTAACCAGCCCTAAAATTAGTGAAAGAAACTGTCTTTTTTCCCTCTTTTCTCTTCCACGTACTCGTTTGGCCTCTGGATTCGTGCGTAAAAGCCCCAAAAACTCTTTTGATTACTTTTTAATGTTGTAATTCAACTTTTGGAACGATTTGGAGCTCGAACGCGACGTTGAAAGAGGTTTACTTAGTGACCAAGTAATCAGAATGCCTTGCTATTACCTTCTAATTCCCGCGCCTTTGTACCGGCGACCGAAGTTTCCTATGGTTATTTTTCTTACTTGTTTCGACTCACATATGCACTCGATAGCCAAGGACGTAGATTGGCTCCTTTCGGAATCCAGAGCGGGTCCCTTTGGACCAGTAACGAGACCTAAAATTAGTGAAAGAAACTGTCTTTTTTCCCTCTTTTCTCTTCCCTGTACTCGTTTGGCCTCTGGATTGGTGTGTAAAAGGCCCAAAAACTCTTTTCATAACTTTTTAATGTTGTAATTCAACTTTTGGAACGATTTGGAGCTGGAACGCGACGTTGAAAGAGTTTTACTTAGTGACCAAGTAATCAGAATGTCTTGCTATTACCTTGTCATTCCCGCGCCTTTGTACCACGACCGAAGTTTCAGATGGTTATTTTTTCTTACTTGTCTCCACTCATATATGCACTCGATATCCGAGGACGAAGATTGCCTCCTTTCGGAATCCGGAGCGGGTCCATTTGGACAAGTAACCAGCCCTAAAATTAGTGAAAGAAACTGTCTTTTTTCCCTTTTTTCTCTTCCCTGTACTCGTTTGGTCTCTGGATTGGTGCGTAAAAGGCCCAAAAACTCTTTTCATAAATTTTTAATGTTGTAATTCAACTTTTGGAATGATTTGGAGCACGAACGCGAAGTTGAAAGAGGTTTACTTAGTGACCAAGTAATCAGAATGCCTTGCTATTACCTTGTCATTCCCGTGCCTTTGTACTAGTCACCGAAGTTTCCGATGGTTATTTTTTCTTACTTGTTTCCACTCATATATGCACTCGATAGTCGAGGACGAAGATTGGCTCCTTTCGGAATCCAGAGCGGGTCCATTTGGACCAGTAACCAGCCCTAAAATTAGTGAAAGAAACTATCTTTTTTCCCTCTTTTCTCTTCCCCGTACTCGTTTGGCCTCTGGATTCGTGCGTGAAAGCCCCAAAAACTCTTTTGATTACTTTTTAATGTTGTAATTCAACTTTTTGGAATGATTTGGAGCTCGAACGCGACGTTGAAAGAGGTTTACTTAGTGACTAAGTAATCAAAATGCCTTGCTATTACCTTGTCCTTCCGGCGCCTTTGTACTAGCGACCGAAGTTTCCGATGGTTATTTTTTCTCACTTTTTTCCACTCGTATATGCACTCCATAGCCGAGGACGAAGATTGGCTCCTTTCGGAATCCGGAGCGAGTCCATTTGGACCATTAACCAGCCCTAAAATTAGTGAAAGAAACTGTCTTTTTCCCTCTTTTCTCTTCCCTATACTCGTTTGGCCTCAGGATTGGTGCGTAAAAGGCCCAAAAACTCTTTTCATCACTTTTTAATGTTGTAATTCAACTTTTGGAACGATTTGGAGCTGGAACGCGACGTTGAAAGAGGTTTACTTAGTGACCAAGTAATCAGAATGTCTTGCTATTACCTTGTCATTCCCGCGCCTTTGTACCACGACCGAAGTTTTAGATGGGTATTTTTTCTTACTTTTCTCCACTCATATATGCACTCGATATCCGAGGATGAAGATTGGCTCCTTTCGGAATCCGGAGCGGGTCCATTTGGACCAGTAACCAGCCCTAAAATTAGTGAAAGAAACTGTCTGTTTTCCCTCTTTTCTCTTCCCCGTACTCGTTTGGCCTCTGGATTCGTGCGTGAAAGCCCCAAAAACTCTTTTGATTACTTTTTAATGTTGTAATTCAACTTTTTGGAATGATTTGGAGCTCGAACGCGACGTTGAAAGAGGTTTACTTAGTGACTAAGTAATCCAAATGCCTTGCTATTACCTTGTCCTTCCGGCGCCTTTGTACTAGCGACCGAAGTTTCCGATGGTTATTTTTTCTCACTTTTTTCAACTCGTATATGCACTCGATAGCCGAGGACGAAGATTGGCTCCTTTCGGAATCCGGAGCGGGTCCATTTGGACCATTAACCAGCCCTAAAATTAGTGAAAGAAACTGTCTTTTTCCCTCTTTTCTCTTCCCTGTACTCGTTTGGCCTCTGGATTCGTGCGTAAAATCCCCAAAAACTCTTTTGATAACTTTTTAATGTTGTAATTCAACTTTTGGAATGATTTGGAGCTCTAACGCGACGTTGAAAGAGGTTTACTTAGTGACCAAGTAATCAGAATGCATTGCTACTACCTTGTCATTCCCGCGCCTTTGTTCCAGTGACCGAAGTTTCCGATGGTTATTTTTTCTTACTTGTTTCCACTCATATATGCACTCGATAGCCGAGGACGGATATTGGCTCCTTTCGGAAACCGGAGCCGGTCCATTTGGACCAGTAACCAGCCCTAAAATTAGTGAAAGAAACTATCTTTTTTCCCTCTTTTCTCTTCCCCGTACTCGTTTGGCCTCTGGATTCGTGCGTAAAAGCCCCAAAAACTCTTTTGATTACTTTTTAATGTTGTAATTCAACTTTTTGGAATGATTTGGAGCTCGAACGCGACGTTGAAAGAGGTTTACTTAGTGACTAAGTAATCAAAATGCCTTGCTATTACCTTGTCCTTCCGGCGCCTTTGTACCAGCGACCGAAGTTTCCGATGGTTATTTTTTCCAACTTTTTTCCACTAGTATATGCACTCGATAGCCGAGGACAAAGATTGACTCATTTCGGAATCCAGAGCGGGTCCATTAGGACCAGTAACCAGCCCTAAAATTAGTGAAACAAACTGTCTTTTTTCCCTCTTTTCTCTTCCCTGTACTTGTTTGGCCTCTAGATTGGTGCGAAAAAGCCCCAAAAACTCTTTTGATTACTTTTCAATGTTGTAATTCAACTTTTGGAAAGATTTGGAGCTCGAACGCAACGTTGAAAGAGGTTTACTTAGCGACCAAGTAATCAGAATGTCTTGCTATTACCTTGTCATTCGCAGGCCTTTGTACCAGCGACAGAAGTTTTCGATGGTTAATATTTCTTACTTGTTTCCACTGACATATGCACTCGATAGCCGATGACGAAGATTGGCTCCTTTCGGAATCCGGAGTGGGTCCATTTGGACCAGTAACCAGCCCTAAAATTAGTGAAAGAAACTATTTTTTTTTCCTCTTTTCTCTTCCCTGTACTCGTTTGGCCTCTGGATTGGTGCGTAAAAGGCTCAAAAACTCTTTTCATAACTTTTTAATGTTGTAATTCAACTTTTGGAACGATTTGGAGCTGGAACGCGACGTTGAAAGAGGTTTACTTAGTGACCAAGTCATCAGAATGTCTTGCTATTACCTTGTCATTCCCGCGCCTTTGTACCACGACCGAAGTTTCAGATGGTTATCTTTTCTTACTTGTCTCCACTCATATATGCACTCGATATCCGAGGATGAAGATTGGCTCCTTTCAAAATCCGGAGCGGGTCCATTTGGACCAGTAACCAGCCCTAAAATTAGTGAAAGAAACTGTCTGTTTTCCCTCTTTTCTCTTCCCTGTACTCGTTTGGCCTCTGGATTCGTGCGTAAAAGGCCCAAAAACTCTTTTCATTACTTTTTAATGTTGTAATTCTACTTTTGGAACGATTTGGAGCTCGAACGCGAAGTTGAAAGAGGTTTACTTAGTGACTAAGTAATCAAAATGCCTTGCTATTACCTTGTCCTTCCGGCGCCTTTGTACCAGCGACCGAAGTTTCCGATGGTTATTTTTTCTCACTTTTTTCCACTCGTATATGCACTCGATAGACGAGGACGAAGATTGGCTCCTTTCGGAATCCGGAGCGGGTCCATTTGGACCATTAACCAGCCCTAAAATTAGTGAAAGAAACTGTGTTTTTCCCTCTTTTCTCTTCCCTGTACTCGTTTGGCCTCTGGATTCGTGCGTAAAATCCCCAAAAACACTTTTGATAACTTTTTAATGTTGTAATTCAACTTTTGGAATGATTTGGAGCTCGAACGCGATGTTGAAAGAGGTTTACTTAGTGACCAAGTAATCAGAATGCCTTGCTATTGTCTTGTCACTCCCGCGCCTTTGTACCAGCGACCAAAGTTTCTGATGGTTATTTTTTCTTACTTGTTTCCACTCATATATGCACTCGATAGCCGAGGACCAAGATTGGCTTCTTTCAGAATCCGGAGCTGGTCCATTTGGACCAGTAACCAGCCCTAAAATTAGTGAAAGAAACTGTCTTTTTTCCCTCTTTTATCTTCCCTGTACTCGTTTGGGCTCTGGATTCGTGCGTAAAAGCCGCAAAAACTCTTTTGATTACTTTTTAATGTTGTAATTCAACTTTTGGAACGATTTGGAGCTCTAACGCGACGTTGAAAGAGGTTTACTTAGTGACCAAGTAATCAGTATGCCTTGCTATTACCTTGTCATTCCCGCGCCTTTGTACCAGTCACCGAAGTTTCTGATGGTTATTTTTTCTTACTTGTTTCCACTCATATATGCACTCGATAGCCGAGGACGAAGATTGACTCCTTTCAGAATCCAGAGCGGGTCCATTTGGACCAGTAACCAGCCCTAAAATTACTGAAAGAAACTGTCTTTTTTCCCTCTTTTCTATTCCCTATACTCGTTTGGCCTCTGGATTAGTGCGTAAAAGCCCCAAAACTCTTTTGTTTACTTTTTAATGTTGTAGTTCAACTTATGGATTGATTTGGAGCTCGAACGTGACGTTGAAAGAGGTTTACTTAGCGACCAAGTAATCAGAATGCATTGCTACTACCTTGTCATTCCCGCGCCTTTTTTCCAGTGACCGAAGTTTCCGATGGTTATTTTTTCTTACTTGTTTCCACTCATATATGAACTCGATAGCCGAGGACGGATATTGGCTCCTTTCGGAAACCGGAGTAGGTCCATTTGGACCAGTAACCAGCCCTAAAATTAGTGAAAGAAACTATCTTTTTTCCCTCTTTTCTCTTCCCCGTACTCGTTTGGTCTCTGGATTCGTGCGTAAAAGCCCCAAAAACTCTTTTGATTTCTTTTTAATGTTGTAATTCAACTTTTTGGAATGATTTGGAGCTCGAACGCGACGTTGACAGAGGTTTACTTAGTGACTAAGTAATCAAAATGTCTTGCTATTACCTTGTCCTTCCGGCGCCTTTGTACCAGCGACCGAAGTTTCCGATGGTTATTTTTTCTAACTTTTTTCCACTCGTATATGCACTCGATAGTCAAGGACGAAGATTGGCTCCTTTCGGAATCCGGAGCGGGTCCATTTGGACCAGTAACCAGCCCTAAAATTAGTGAAAGAAACTATTTTTTTCCCTCTTTTCTCTTCCCTGTACTCGTTTGGCCTCTGGATTGGTGCGTAAAAGCTTCAAAAACTCTTTTCATAATTTTTTATTGTTGTAATTCAACTTTTGGAACGATTTGGAGCTCGAACGCGATGTTGAAAGAGGTTTACTTAGTGACCAAGTAATCAGAATGCCTTGCTATTACCTTGTCATTCCCGCGCCTTTGTACCAGCGATCGAAGTTTTTGATGGTTATTTTTGTTACTTGTTTCCACTCATATATGCACTCGATAGCCGAGGATGAAGATTGGCTCCTTTCAGAATCCGGAGCGGGTCCATTTGGACTAGTAACCAGCCCTAAAGTTAGTGAAAGAAACTGTCTTTTTTCCCTCTTTTCTCTTCCCTGTACTCGTTTGGCTTCTGGATTCGTGCGTAAAAGCCCCAAAAACTCTTTTGATTACTTTTTAATGTTGTCATTCAACTTTTGGAATGATTTGGAGCTCTAAAGCGACGTTGAAAGAGGTTTACTTAGTGACCAAGCAGAATGCCTTGCTATTACCTTGTCATTCCCGCGCCTTTGTACCAGTCACCGAAGTTTCCGATGGTTATTTTTTCTTACTTGTTTCCACTCATATATGCACTCGATAGCCGAGGACGAAGATTGGCTCCGTTCGGAATCTGGAGCGGGTCCATTTGGACCAGTAACCAGCCCTAAAATTAATGAAAGAAACTATCTTTTTTCCCTCTTTTTTGTTCCATGTACATGTTTGGCCTCTGGAGTCGTGCGTAAAAGCTCCAAAAACTATTTTGATAACTTTTTAATGTTGTAATTCAACTTTTGGAACGATTTAGAGCTCGAACGCGATGTTGAAAGAGGTTTACTTAGTAACCAAGTAATCAGAATGCCTTGCTATTATCTTGTCATTCCCGCGCCTTTGTACCAGCGACTGAAGTTTCCGATGGTTATTTTTTCTTACTTGTTTCCACTCATATATGCACTCGATAGCGGAGGACGAAGATTGGCTCCTTTCAGAATAGGTAGCAGGTCCATTTGGACCAGTAACAAGCCCTAAAATTAGTGATAGAAACTGTCTTTTTTCCCTCTTTTGTCTTCCCTTTTGGCCTCTGGATTCGTGTGTAAAAGCCCAAAAAACTCTTTTGATTGCTTTTTAATGTTGTAATTGAACTTTTGGAACGATTTGGAGCTCTAACGCGACGTTGAAAGAGGTTTGCTTAGTGACCAAGTATTCAGAATGTCTTGCTATTACCTCTTCTTTCCCGCGCCTTTGTACCAGTCACCGAAGTTTACGATGGTTATTTTTTCTTACTTGTTTCCACTCATATATGCACTCTATAGCCGAGGATGAAGATTGGCTCCTTTCGGAATCCGGAGCGGGTCCATTTGGACCAGTAACCAGCACTAAAATTAGTGAAATAAACTGTCTTTTTTCTCTCTTTTCTCTACCTTGTACTCGTTTGGCCTCTGGATTCGTGCGTAAAAGCCCCAAAAACTCTTTTGATTACTTTTTAATGTTGTAATTAAACTTTTGGTATGGTTTGGAGCTCGAACGCGACATTGAAAAAGGTTTACTTAGTGACCAAGTAATCAGAATGTCTTGCTATTACATTGTCCTTCCCGCGCCTTTGTTCCAGTGACTGAAGTTTCCGATTTTTATTTTTTCTTACTTTTTTCTACTCATATATGCACTCGATAGCCGAGGACGAATATTGGCTCCTTTCGGAAACAAGAGCAGGTCCATTTGGACCAGTAACCAGCCCTAAAATTAGTGAAAGAAACTATCTTTTTTCTCTCTTTTCTCTTCCCCGTACTCGTTTGGCCTCTGGATTCGTGCGTAAAAGCCCCAAAAACTCTTTTAATTACTTTTTAATGTTGTAATTTGACTTTTTGGAATGATTTGGAGCCCGAACGCGACGTTGAAGGAGGTTTACCTAGTGACTAAGTAATCAAAATGCCTTGCTATTACCTTGTCCTTCCGGCGCCTTTGTACCAGCGACCGAAGTTTCCGATGGTTATTTTTTCTAACTTTTTTCCACTCGTATATGCACTCGATAGCCGAGGACAAAGATTGACTCCTTTCGGAATCCAGAGCGGGTCCATTAGGACCAGTAACCAGCCCTAAAATTAGTGAAACAAACTGTCTTTTTTCCCTCTTTTCTCTTCCCTGTACTCGTTTGGCCTCTTAATTGGTGCGAAAAAGCCCCAAAAACTCTTTTGATTACTTTTCAATGTTGTAATTCAACTTTTGTAACGATTTGGAGCTCGAACGCGACGTTGAAAGAGGTTCACTTAGCGACCAAGTAATTAGAATGTCTTGCTATTACCTTGTCATTCCCAGGCCTTTGTACCAGCGACAGAAGTTTCCGATGGTTAATATTTCTTAATTGTTTCCACTCACATATGCACTCTATAGCCGAGGACGAAGATTGGCTCCTTTCGGAATCCGGAGTGGGTCCATTTGGACCAGTAACCAGCCCTAAAATTAGTGAAAGAAACTATTTTTTTCCCTCTTTTCTCTTCCCTGTACTCGTTTGGCCTCTGGATTGGTGCGTAAAAGCTTCAAAAACTCTTTTCATAATTTTTTATTGTTGTAATTCAACTTTTGGAACGATTTGGAGCTCGAACGCGATGTTGAAAGAGGTTTACTTAGTGACCAAGTAATCAGAATGCCTTGCTATTACCTTTTCATTTCCGCGCCTTTGTACCAGGCACCGAAGTTTCCGATGGTTATTTTTTCATACTTGTTTCCATTCATATATGCACTCGATAGCCGAGGACGAAGATTGGCTCCGTTCGGAATCTGGAGCGGGTCCATTTGGACCAGTAACCAGCCCTAAAATTAATGAAAGAAACTATCTTTTTTCCCTCTTTTTTCTTCCATGTACACTTTTGGCCTCTGGAATCGTGCGTAAAAGCTCCAAAAACTCTTTTGATAACTTTTTAATGTTGTAATTCAACTTTTGGAACGATTTAGAGCTCGAACGCGACGTTGAAAGAGGTTTACTTAGTGACCAAGTAATCAGAATGCCTTGCTATTATCTTGTCATTCCCGCTCATATATGCACTCGATAGCGGAGGACGAAGATTGGCTCCCTTCGGAATCCGTAGCAGGTCCATTTGGACCAGTAACAAGCCCTAAAATTAGTGAAAGAAACTATCTTTTTTCCCTCTTTTGTCTTCCCTTTTGGCCTCTGGATTCATGCGTAAAAGCCCCAAAAACACTTTTGATTGCTTTTTAATATTGTAATTCAACTTTTGGAACGATTTGAAGCTCGAACGCGACGTTGAAAGAGGTTTACTTAGTGACCAAGTATTCAGAATGCCTTGCTATTACCTTGTCTTTCCCGCGCCTTTGTACTAGTGACCGAAGTTTTCGATGGTCATTTTTTCTTACTTTTTTCTACTCATATATGCACTCGATAGCCGATGACAAAGATTGGCTCCTTTTGGAATCCAGAGCGGGTCCATTTGGACCAGTAACCAGCCCTAAAATTAGTGAAAGAAACTGTCTTTTTTCTCTCTTTTCTCTACCCTGTACTCGTTTGGCCTCTGGATTCGTGCGTAAAAGCCCCAAAAAATCTTTTGATTACTTTTTAATGTTGTAATTAAAATTTTGGTACGATTTGGAGCTCGAACGCGACGTTGAAAAAGGTTTGCTTAGTGACCTAGTAATCAGAATGTCTTGCTATTACATTGTCCTTCCCGCGCCTTTGTTCCAGTGACCGAAGTTTCTGATTTTTATTATTTCTTACTTTTTTCCACTAATATATGCACTCGATAGCCGAGGACGAATATTGGCTCCTTTCGGAAACCGGAGCAGATCCATTTGGACCAGTAACCAGCCCTAAAATTAGTGAAAGAAACTATCTTTTTTCTCTCTTTTCTCTTCCCCGTACTCGTTTGGCCTCTGGATTCGTGCGTAAAAGCCCCAAAAACTCTTTTGATTACTTTTTGATGTTGTAATTCAACTTTTTGGAATCATTTAGAGCTCGAACGCGACGTTGAAAGAGGTTTACTTAGTGACTAAGTAATCAAAATGCCTTGCTATTACCTTGTCCTTCCGGCGCCTTAGTACCAGCGACTGAAGTTTCCGATGGTTATTTTTTCTAACTTTTTTCCACTCTTATATGCACTCGATAGCCGAGGACAAAGATTGATGCCTTTCGGAATCCAGAGCGGGTCCATTAGGACCAGTAACCAGCCCTAAAATTAGTGAAATAAACTGTTTTTTTCCCTCTTTTCTCTACCCTGTACTCGTTTGGCCTCTGGATTGGTGCGTAAAAGCTTCAAAAACTCTTTTCATAACTTTTTAATGTTGTAATTCAACTTTTGGAACGATTCGGAGCTCGAACGCGACATTGAAAGAGGTTTACTTCGTGACCAAGTAATCAGAATGCCTTGCTATTTCCTTGTCATTCCCGCGCCTTTGTACCAGCGACCGAAGTTTTCGATGGTTATTTTTTCTTACTTTTTTCCACTAATATATGTACTCGATAGCCGAGGAAGAAGATTGGCTCCTTTCAGAATCCGGAGCGGGTCCATTTGGACCAGTAACCAGCCCTAAAATTAGTTAAAGAAACTGTCTTTTTTCCTTTTTTTCGCTTCCCTGTACTCGTTTGGCCT
>QAOC01047805.1:1565-15153 GCA_003255005.1 Begonia fuchsioides | reverse complement strand
TAAACCTTGCTGCATTTCTTCAGCCACACTCGTGGTCTTTAGAGTAAGAGTGCAATCCCTCAGCTCTTCCTCCATCCTGGTTACTTTTATCTAGTTCTTCCGACCAACTCCCTTTAACACAATTTCAAGCAAGCTTTTGAGTATCCTTCTCTCTTCCCTGCATAACGTTTGCTTCCCCCAAGCTTTACCACACATTTTTGGAGGTAAGCTCTATATTCATACCCTTAGGGATTAGGTTACAGGGAATTGGGCTAAAGGATTAACATTTGGGGGTTAGGCCATAGGGCTTATGTATTAGGGCCTAATGCTTAGGGCTAGGTATTAGAGCTTGTGCTTTAGGCTTTGTTCTTAGGACGTTAGGCTTAGGGATTAGTGTTTTGTGCTTTGGTCTTTGTGGTTAGGGCTTTAGGCTTTATAGTTAGGAATTTGGGATTAGGGCTTGTGCTTTGTGTTTTGGGCCTAGGGCTTTAAACTTTGGTCTTACGGCTTAGCACTTAGGGCTTTGCAAATAAGGCTTAGGCTTAGAGCTTAGGGCATAGGGGTTTGGTCTTACAACTTTGTGCTTAGGGCTAGGACTTAAGTAATAGGGCGTAGGGTTTAGGGCTTTTGGATTAGGTCTTGAGGCTTAGGGCTTAGGATTTAGGGCTTTGCCTAGAGCTTTGACAATTGAGCTTAGGGCGTGGGCTTTGGGCTTAGGGCATGGACTTTGCTCTTAGGGCTTTGGGCTTAAAGATTTGTGATTTTAGGCTTAGGGCTTAAGGTTTATGAATGTGGGCTTAGGCCTTGGGGCTTTTTTCATAGAGCTTAGGGCTTGTGGTTTGGGGTTTTGAGGTTTGGGCTTAAGGTTTAGGGCAAAGAGCTTTTGGTTTAGGGCTAAGGGCTTAGGGCTTAGCATTTATGACTTTGGCCTAAGGGTTTTAGGCTTAGTGCTTAGGATTTTAAGCATAGGGTTTAGGGATTTAACCTTTCAGCTTAGAGCTTTGGGCTTAGAGCTTAGACTTAAGGCTTGATGTGCAACGGAAGCACATCGCCGATCTAGCGCCGAGGAGCACGACCAATTTTGCTAATTTGTGTGCTCGTTTCGCAGGGAACTTAGCCTCGGAGAATATGTCCGAGGATAATCAGGATCGGATACGAGTTTTTCTCAAATGGCATTCGAGCGTGTCCGACTACGACGTGCCCGGCACACCAGGCCATAATACGGCCAAGGTTCGCGGTTGGGCGCCCCACGATCATGACCTGACGACCCATGGAGACACGGTCGTCGGCTTTGCCGAAGTCCTCTAGGGCTTCGGCCAGTTGGAATAAGTGACCGACATGGCAGAACGCTCGATCCAAATCCCCACGGATCAAGTGTTCAACCATGGGCCCTATTTTCGGTCACACTTAGTTTATTTCTTTCAGCCAGCAATTAGCCTTAGAGAAGAAAGAGAAACCAGCCCAAAGAAGAGGAACGCATATCCCATCGGCGAAGACACACAAAGGCCCGACATGACCGGTCCACGGTCAAGCCACGACCCACCTACGGTCAAATAAGAGACCTTGACCAAATCCAATCGACCAATTGACTTAAATCTTTAAGTAATCTTGTTATTTGGTCAAGGAAAAGATAAGGTTCGAGTTTGACATGGATAAATCTCAAGATATCCGAAGAAGATCCACCGGGCGCGCACAAAATCCGTCCATCGAACCAGCGGCGCAACAAGAGGGATTTTTATCCAAGTAATCCGTGCTAAAGTTGCCATATTCGTAGGAGGATCGTTGGATAACAACCTTTTCAAAATGGCACGGACAAATCTCGTGATGACATGAAGATAATGTCAAACCGCGCACACAAGATCGTTCACCAACAAACCGGCGAGCCACAAGGGATTTTTATCAAACTAATCCGTGCTAAAGCTGCCATATTCATAGGAGAATCGTTGGACAACAACCTTTCAAAATTAGCACGAGTGAATCCCACAAAATCCGAGATAAGATCAACAATATGCGCATCCGACGGACAACCGAAGATCACCCTTGGTCAAGCACGACTTTCATGCAAATCCAGCCGTGCATATATTTGATGAATCAAGCCTAAAGTCAAGGAAGATCTTCCCGAACCTAATCATGGACGTTCAAGTCATCTAAAGGCTTACATTGTCTTTCTTAGCTTATCTTTAGTAGTTTCGTTATCTTTTACGTTTTGCTATTTAAGTGTAACACTAACACTATTTTCAAGAGAGAGAATTTTAGTAAAAATTGTGCAAAGCACCTTCTTCCCGAAAGGATCAAAGCTCCCTCTCGATAACTCCCCTCCGGTGAATCATATCCGGCCGAGCGTTATCAACCCTCGAGTGTTCATCGATGAGTCATATTCGAGAAGACATTCAAGGTCTACCGAGTTCAATACTTTGATCGCTCAAGTATTGAATTGCCTCCATCCATTACTTACACCATCTTCATCCCCGAGCCTTCAAACCCCTCCACAAGACGATTCCGGTCCACATTATCACCACCGCGCCATCTCCGTAAAATACCAAGCCTTTCACTATTTTCCACCACCAAACCCCCTTATTTCCATCACGTTACGCCGAGTTTTGAGTTTCTAGTTTTGGGGTTCAAGTTTTGAATTTTGGGTTTTGGGTTTCAAGTTTTAGGTTTTGGTTTTTCGGTTTTGGGTTTTGAGTTTTCAGTTTTTTGGTTTTAACTTTCAGGTTTAAGGTTTCGGGTTTCAGGATTTTGGTTTTGGTTTCATGTTTCTTATTTTGGGATCTAGGCAAAGGTTACGGGTTTTAGCTTTTAAATTTCATGTTTCGGGGTTGGGTTTCAAGTTTTGGGGTTCAAAGTTTTAGATTTTGGGTTTTTTGTTTTGGATTTTGCTTTTCGAGTTTCATTGCTTGGTTTTTGGGTTTAGTTTTTGTATTTTGGGTTTTGGGATTTAAGTTCTTGGTTTCAGGGTTCAGGTTTTGGTTTTCAAATTTCAGGTTTATATTTTGAGTTAAGGTTTTAGGTTTCGATTTTAGGGTTCATTTTTTTGGTTTCAGAGTTTTAGTTTTAGGTTTTGGGTTTTTGGTTTTCGGTTCAGGTTTTATGTTTCGGGTATTAAGTTTTGGGGTTCATATTTTAAGTTTCAAGTTCTAAGTTTCATGTTTCAGGTTTCAGGTTTTAGGTGTCAGGTTCCATGTTCAAGTTTTGGGGTTATGCTTTTTGGTTTCAAGTTTTGAGTTTCTGGTTTTGGGTTTCAAGTTTTTTGGTTTTAGGTTTTAGGTTTTGGTTTTAGGTTTAAGGTTTTGGGTATCGGTTTCTGGGTTTGGGTTTAAGGTTTCAAATTTTGGGTTTTAGGTTTCAGGTTTTGGATTTTCAGTTTTGTGGTTCAGGTTTTGGTTTTTGAGTTTTTGGTTCAGGTTTTTGTTTTTAAGTTTTGGTTTTCTTTTTTCTTGGTTTCGGGTTAAGGATTTAAGGTTTTATGGTTTTATGGTTTTACAGTTTTAGGGTTTTGGGTTTCGGGTTTCAAGTTTCGGCTTTAAGGTTTTGGGTTTTAGATTTCAGGTTTCACTTTTTGGGTTTTGAGTTTCAGAATTCGGGGTTTGGGTTTTGGGATTTAGGGTATAGAACTGTTGTTTTCATTTTTCAATTTTAGGGTTTCAAGTTTCGTATTTTTGGTTTTTAGGTTAAAATTTAAGTTTTGGTTTTTGAGTTTCGTGTTTTGGGTTTCGGGGTTTGGTTTTCAAGTTTTAGATTTCGACTTTCAACTTTTGACTTTCGAGTTTCTAGTTTTGGATTCAGGGTTCAGGTTTTGGGAACCAAGGTTCAAGTTTTGGGTTTTGGGTTTCATGTTTTAGGTTTGGGCTTTTGGTGTTTTGGGTTTTTGGGTTTGAAGTTAGGATTTTGGGTTATGAGTTTCAAGTTTTGGGTTAAAGGTTCAGGTTTTGGGTTTCTAGTTTTAGGGTTTGAGTTTTGGGTTTGGGCTATTTGTTTCAGGTTTCATAGTTTAGGGTTTGGATTTCAGGTTTCAGGTTAAATTTAGGGTTTTATGTTTCTAGTTTCGAGTTTAGGATTTTATGTTTCTAGTTTCGAGTTTAGGGTTTTGTGTTTCGGATTTTGAGTTTTGGGTTCGGTGTTCGTGTTTTGGTTCTAGGTTCTAGTTTTGGATTTTGGTTTTGAGTTTTGGTTTTTGGGTTTCGTTTTTCAAGTTTCAGGTTTTTTGTTTAAGGTTTAAGGTTTTAAGTTTCAAGGTTTGGTTTTTTGGGTTTTGAGTTTTGGGTTTTTGGTTTTGGTTTTTTGTTTTCGTGTTTTATTGCTCGGTTTTTGGGTTTCTAGTTTTTGATTTCGAGTTTTGGTTTAGATTTTGGGTTTCGGGGTTCAGGATTTTTTGTTTTGAGTTTTCAGTTTTTGTTTTGAAGTTATTGGTTTCGAGTTTTGGGTTCGTTTTTTGGGTTTCAGAAATGGAGTTTCAGATTTCAGGTTTTTGCTTCCTGGGTCGAAAGTTTTGGGTTTTGGGTTTTGGGTTTCGGGGTTCGGGTTTTGAGTTTCAGGTTTCAGGTTTTGGGTTTCATGTTTTGAGTTTCAGGTTTCTTGTTTATGATTTTAGGCTTTGGAATTCAGTTTTTTTTGTTTTGGGTTTTGGGTTTTGTGTTTTTGACTTCGGGTTTCATTGCTTGGATTTCTAGTTTTTTTATTTTGGGATTTAGGTTTCGGGTTTTGGGGTTCATATTTTGGGTTCGAGTTTTCGATTACTTGTTTCGAGATACAGGTTTTGGGTTTCGAGTCTAGGGTTCGATTTATGGTTTCGGAGTATGAGTTTTGAGTTTTGGGTTTTGGGTTTTGGATTTTGGATTTTGGTTTCGGGAATCGGGTTTTGGATTTCGGGTTTTAAGTTTCGAGTTTTAGGTTTTATGTTTTTTTTTTGTTTAAGGAAAATATATTAAAGCAAAAATAGAAACAATAGAGTGAAGCCAAGAGCCCGGGCCGGGGGGCAATCTACAAGCCAAAATGACCACCCCGGAAAGCCCGAGAAAAAAGCAAGGGAGAGCAAAGACCTGAATGGAGAGCCAACATGCTGACTAACCAAATCACAAAAGGCCCGAGAATTCTGAGATAAGCCCTCACAACCAGAAAAATTGGCAAAAAAGCATAAGTCAAACTCAAACAGAAAAGCAGCAACAACAAAAATGATCAACTCAACCCAGATGGCATCAAGTAGGGCGCCTCGGGGAGGAAATAAAAAAAGAAAATGAACAGCTAGGGATCAAGCTGGAGGCACAGCAGCAACAGCCAAGGAGGAGCGGCGAATAGGGAGTCAGTAGATCTGAGCAGGAAGGAGGCCGATCAGAGCTTTGGCAGCACAAGAAGAAGAACAACGAGCAGAATGGCAAACAACTCCGAGGGGAGCTTGGCAGAACGGAGAAGCTAGGGGAGACAGCAAGCCTTAAGCAGCATGAAGGAGGATCAGCCCTGCAAGAAAACAGCAAATAAATGGAGTGAGCTAGTCATGTCGGGGAGGAATAAATCTGATCAGCCATCTTGGGGTGGAGAGCAAAAAGCATCTTGAAGACATGCTTTTCAACTTTTCTAGAGATGTGCTCGGCTGAACAAGACTTTCCCTCAAAAGCTTTGACATTTCTGGCATTCCAGATATAGTAAACCGTAGTGGCAAGAATGATTTTCATTAAGTTTGCTTTTCTATGATCGATTTTGTTTTCTTTTTTTGTCCATTTGAGAGCACTATTTAAGGTGCTTAGAGATCTTCGAATGCTGAATTTGGATTTGATGATAGACCAGACCGAGGTGGAGAAGGGGCAAGAGAAGAAAAGATGATGGTTTGATTCGGTTTGAGAAGAGCAAAAACAGCAAAGATCTGATATTCCTAAGAAGCTTAATTGGTCTTTTGTTTTGAGTCTCGAATGAGCAGCTAGCCAGAGAGTGAAAGAGTGCTTAGGAATAACACATTTGGACCAAACAAGAGGAGCCCATGGTCTTGGAGGGCCCGAAGGTCTGATGGAGTGTTAAAGATGGGATAGACCATGACCATTTCATTTTTCCTTCCAAGCATCAATTAAAGCCTTCACTTTGTCATTAGTGGAGAACTTTTTGAGAAGAGAAGAACGGGTATGGATGAGGCTTTTCATGAAGGTGGAAATACGATAGCCTGGGATCCCGCTCCAAAAATCCGAGCCTTTTAAATAAATATGATGAATCCATTTGGCCCATAATGATTCCTTGTTAGCTTGAATGTTCCAAATTGCTTTCGCATGAAAGGCTTTATTCCAAGATTCAAGAACCCGAAGACCGAGACTGCCCTCCAGCTTAGGAAGGCAGATAGTGGACCAGGCAATGACTGCTTTCCCCGAACCCCAAAGGAAGTTCCTGCAAATTGGGATAGCTTTTAGCTTGATCGAGGCGGGGAGGTTGAAAATAGACATCCAGTAACATTTCACTCCTTGAAGAACCGATCTAAGAAGCTCGAGGCGGCCAACATAAGATAGGGAGGAGGCATTCCAACCAATGATTTTGTCTGTGAGCTTCCTAATGAATGGGAAGAAATGGCTTGAATGCATATTCATAGCCGAGAGGGGGATACCTAGATATTTGAAGAGGAATGAACCTTGCTTTAATCCAGATGATTGAAGAATTTCAGTGAGGTCCAGGGGCCGGATACCATCAGTAAAGATGTTAGATTTTTCCAGGTTCATCTTTAGCCCAGAAATGGAGCCAAAATCAGATATGCAGTCTAGGAGAATTTTGACTGAAGTGGGATCACCTCTGGCTAGAAGCATAAGATCATCCGCATAAATCAAGTGGGTGATATCTAGGCGCTCACACATAGGATGATAATTGAAATGGGAGTTGTGAGTTCTAGATTTTATTAATCTTGAGAGGTATTCAAGGCATATGACGAAAAGATATGGGGATAGAGGGTCCCCCTGTCTAAGACCATTGCCACCCTTAAAAAATCCGAAAAGGCCACCGTTAATGGAGATGGAGTAGGAGGTCGCGGAGAAGCATTCAGAGAGCTAGTTAACAAAGATGGGAGGGAAGCCTAAATCTACTAGAACATTCCTAAGGAAAGACCAATTAACCGAGTCGAAGGCTTTGGAGAGATCGGCTTTGATGATACATCTCGGGGAGGCCTTTTTTTCATTATATTTTCTCATGAGCTCTTGCATCAAAAGGATGTTTTCCGTGATAGATCTGCCTTTGATGAATGCTGCTTGGCATGGGTCAATCAATCGGTGAAGGGGTTTGGAGAGCCTACTAGCAAGGATTTTTTAAATCACTTTATAAAAAACTGAACAGCAAGAGATGGGGCGAAAATCTTTGACCGAGGGAGATGATTGGGATTTTGGAATAAGGGCTATAATCGTATGGTTCCATTGCTTGAGGAGCAAGGAGGACGAGAAGAATTCCAAGACGGCTTTGGAAAATAGTTCCCCGGTAATAGACCAAGTGTCTTTGAAAAACTTTGAAGTATATCCATCGGGCCCGGGAGACTTATCATTGTCAATGTCAAGGAGAGCTTGCTGAATTTCGGACATTGTAATTGGGTCTGTGAGTAATTTACGATCAGAATCAGAGAGAATAGGACCATTACGAATGATATTTGGATCGGGATTAGGAAGGACACATGGGCTGCCGAGGAGATTCTTGTAGTATTGCACGAATTTCTCGTGGACTTGATCTATTGAATCCGAGAGTAGGCCATTTTGCTTAGTGATGGAAGGAATGAAGTTTCTCTTGTGATTCTTCTTGATAATTGCATGGAAGAATTTAGAGCACTTGTCACTTTCTAGAATGTATTTGCTTTTAGCTTTTTGTTGATAAAAATGCTTTTCAGCCGAGGCAAGGAGAGAAGCTTGCTTTCTCAATTCGGGGATTTTTTCAGCCAAATCTCTATTACCGGGAGAAGAGTCCAAAAGCGATTGGGCATCCTTGAGCTCGGATTTTGCGCGATCAGCTCTAGAGGACATATGAGAGAAATGCTTGAGGTTTAACTCCTTGAGCTTAGGTTTCAAACGGAGAAGTTTGGCCTTAAGCTAAAACTGATTGCAGCCCCTTTAGCCCTGAGAATGTCCTTTTTAGAGGAGGTAGGACACTTGTCCGTGACGTTGGAAGTTGGAATTGAATCTTTAACTTTTAGTCGGCTAGACATTCTAGTGAAAGGAATGCTGGAATCGGGAATGGAGTCTAGGGATTTGGAATTTAAACAATCTTTATCATCCGAGGAGATAAATGAGAAAGATTGTCCAACAAAGGAGCAATCAGGATGGGGGAGACCTTTGGATTCTTTGATAGTATCTGAGTCATCATCGGATGATCCAATCTCAACATTAGTCCGAGGGGAGGGAGGGGGGAATGAGGGACAGAGCTCACTTAGGCAGAATGCCATCAACGTCAGCAGCGCGGGGTGACACTTCAGACTGGGAAACACTACCGGAAGGGCCAAACAGAGACGCCTTTGATTTCGTTTTTTTTGCCATTAGAATGTCTGGAGCGCAGGTGGTGAGAGGATTTGTGATCGATGATGAGGGGGAAACACAGCAAAAGTTTAGATGTAGAAGTCCGGAGACAAATTCCGGCCGCCGTCAACGGTGAGATTTCACTGGAAACGGCTATATTCTGCCGGTAACGGTTATAATCAGACAGCGATTTTCTGGGGCCAAGATACAAGCCAAGATACAATAGGGACGATTTCGGCTAGACGCAGATGACCAAAATCGGGGATTTAATGTGACGACCGCAAAATCAGGTATTTAATGGGGACGACGGAAGACGGAAAATGTGACAAAAATAGAATGCCGGGGAGTTTCGATTTAGGGCACAAGCGACCAAAATTGGGGATTTAATCAGCGAGACCAACTGGCGACGGACAGGGAATGAAGGGAAATCAGTCCGACGGCGACCAGGAGCCGTCGCCAGCAGGGAGCGAAGACCACTGTCCGGCCGACGCAAAATATCATCTCACAATAATCGAGAATCAGAACGAGAGTCGACAACAGCGAAAATGGGTTCAGCGTGAAGAGGGGAGAGGGACGAAACCAAATCTGGATGCAAAACTCAACGAAAATCGCTGAGAAGAAACGAATTTGGGAAAGAAATCAGCGTCATGGCGCAGGAAACGGATGAAAAACGAGTGAAAAATTTTCAGCCGAAATTTGCCAATCCAGGGAGAAAATTCTCTCTCCTAACCTTTTTCCCCTACCTGAGAGCTTTTTAGGTTTTATGTTTTATGTTTTGGGTTCCGTGGTTCATTTTTTTTTATATTTGTTTCAAGTTTTGGGTTTTGCGTTTTGGGATTTGAGTTGTAGGTTTTGGGTTTTGAGTTTCGTGTTTTGGGTTCATGGTTCGTGTTTTGGAGTTCTCGATTCGAGTTTAGGGTTTTTGAGTTCAAGTTTTGAATTTTGGGTTTCGGGTTTTGGGTATCAGGGTTCGGGTTTTAGGTTTTGGTTTTTGGTTGTGGGTTTTAAGCTTCAGGTTTTGTGGTTCGGGCGATTTGAGCATTCGTGTTTTGGGTTACAAGTTTTGGAATTCAGGTTTCATTTCTCGGGTTTTGGGTTTCTCAATTTTTATTTTGGGTTTTAGGTTTCGGGGTTCAGGTTTAGGGTTTCTAGTTTTGGGTTTTGGGTTTCGAGTTTTGGGTTTTGGGTTTTGGGTTTCGGGTTTGGGTTTCAATTTTTGAGTTTCGAGTTTGAGTTTTTGGTTTGGGTTTCTAGTTTCGGGTTTATGTTTCCAATTCCAATTTTCAGTTTCAAGTTCAGGGTTTCATGTTTCGGGTTTCATGTTTCAGGTTTTGGTTGTGGGGATCTTGTTTTGGGTTTTGATTGTCGGGTTTCCGGTTTTGGGCTTTGGATTCTAAATTTCATGTTTCGTGTTTTCGTTTCGAGGTTCGATTTTCAAGTTTCAAATTTTGAGTTTCAAGTTTCAGGTTTTGAATTTTAGGCTTCAAGTTTTGGGTTTCAAATTTGAGATTTCAAGTTTTGGGTTTTCAGTTTCGGGGTTCTTATTTTGGTTTTCTTGTTTTGGGTTTTGGGTTTTGGATTTTAAGGCTTAGTGCTTAGGGCTTAGGACTTTAGGATTAAGGCTTAGGGCTTTGGGATTAGGTCTTAAGGCTTAGGGCTTAAGATTTAAAGCTTTGGGCTTTATGCTCTGTGCTTACGGTTTAGGGCTAGGGCTTAGGGCTTATGGCTTAGAGCTTAGGGCTTAGGGCTTAGGGCTTAGGGCTTACGACTTTAGGATTAGGGCGTAGGGTATAGGGCTTGGGCTTATGGCTTAGATCTTTGGAATTTTGTCTTAGGGCGTGGGCTTTTAGCTTAAGGCTTAAGGTTTAGGGCTTTCGGCTTAGGGTTTCTGGTTTGGGGGTTAGGGCTTTGGCTTAAGGGTTAGGGATTAGGGCTTTGAGCTATGGCCTTAGGACTCAGGTCTTTGGGCTTTAACTTTGGGCTTAAAGCTTAGGACTAAGGGCCTACATCTTAGGACTTCGAGATTAGTGCTTAAGGCTTTGAGGTTTGGGATTAGGTGTCAGGCGTTAGGAAATTGGACTTACAAATTAGGGCTTTTGTCTTAGGGTTAAGGGTTTTGGTCTTAGGGTTTACGGCTTTTCCATTTGGCTTAGGGCTTTGCCTTTTGGTTGGGGCTTTGGGTTTTGAGATTAGGGCTTAGGACTTAGGTATTAGGGCTTTGGGGTTAGGGCGCTTAGGAATTATTGTCACATCCCGTTCTTTAAAAACCTTTTGAAAATGGCGATAAAATTTTTCTTTTCGTAAATGCACTTGAAATACTTGACTTGAAAACTTAGCGGAAGCGCAATACTTTAAACGTTGAGCTAATGAACCCATACACGTGTAAACCATCATTTAATCAATATAGGTTAAAGGTAAATTTACACAAAATAGCAATTTTTAGTCATCTAAAACGGTTGACCTAATTGTTCAAGACTTTAACAAAAAGGCTTCACCAACATCATTCAAAATATCGTAAAGCATCTAATTAGTTTTGCCAGAAAACATCAAATACATTGAAACTATTTTCTTTTCCTTCCCCCACGGGTCGTCGCTTGGTTTCGTAAACAGCCCGCTCCAAAACAGCTTCATCCACATGTCATGGCACGTGATGAGGACTAAATTCCTCATCCCGAGCTTCGTCACCTACATCACAAAGCTTAACTAGTAAGCCTAAGCCTCAGTAAGAAATCATAATGTCCTACGTGCCTAGCATGCTCATGATATGCTTAAAATATGTTCTTTTCATAAAATGTGTCTTTTTCAAATCATTTTGGGGTGAGGATCCGTGTCCCATACCACGACCATCGTCAAAACTTAATTTGATACATGTTTCCATTACATCGCATAGAGGGGAAATGCATCATTCTCATAACTTGATAACTTGATAACTTGATAGAGAGTTAGCACCTACGGGGTCCTCTCATAATACAATAGCTTGATAGAGAGTTAGCACCTACGGGGTCCTCTCATAACTTGATACTTGAAAACTTGATTCTTGATAACTTGATCTTCATGCGATGAATGGTGACATTTTGAATGCATGTTTGATAAACATTTTTCTTGAAATATGATGCATGAATGAGATGACATGCAAAACATGACAACTTGACTTAATTCATGCATTCTTGATAACTTAAGAAATCATGCTTTGCTTAACAGCTTGACATAAATCATACATAAACACATAGTCTCCCAAATGCATTTAAACTTTATTTGTTAACATACTTTTCATGCTTTACGTATTTAGGCATTACTTATAGCATACACATCACAATTCAATGTCACACAAAGACCAATCATACCCATATTATTGGGCCGGTGCACAGTGCGATGCACCCCAAACAGATTTCATACATATATAACTATAACGTATTCATTTCATGCTTAATAACTTAACATTTTAACATTTCTCAATCATGGAATCACGTCAACCTCAGTCCTACTCTTTGTGATGTAGGCCCTGATGTGCAACGGGAGCACATCGCCGATCTAGCGCCGAGGAGCACGGCCAATTTTGCTAATTTGTGTGCTCGTTTTGCAGGAAGTTTACCCTCGGAAACAATGTCAGAGGAAAATGACGAGCGGCCAAGGATTTTGCTCGGTTGGCGTCCGGGCATCCCCGGACATGACACGTCCAGCGCCCAGCCTCCGGCCCATGACACGGCCGAGGCTCATGACCACGACATACCCGGCGCCTAACGGGCGCCCCACGACCATGACCCGACGACCAATGGAGACACGATCTTCGGCCTAGCCGAAGTCGACTAGGGCTTCGGCCCAAGAGAATAAGTGACCGACATGGGAGAACGGACGGTCCAAATCTTATGAATCGAGTCCTTGCCCATGGGCCTTAGTTTCGGTAACACTTACTTTATTTCTTTTGAGCCGGCAATTAGCCTTAGAAAAAGAAGATAAGACAACCCAAGAAGAGGAACACACATTCCATAGGCGAAGGCCCACGAAAGACCACCTCAGCCGAACATTGACCGGCCCACGGTCAAGCCTCGGCCCACTAGAAGACCTTGACCATAGTCCATCATCCACTTGACTTAAATCTTTAAGTAATCTGGTTATTTGGTCAAGGAAGAGATAAGGTTCGAGCTTCACACAGATAAATCTCAAGATGTCCGGAGAGTATCCACCAGGCGCACACAAAAACCGACCATTGGACCATCGAAGAAACAAAGGGGATTTTCATCCATATAATCCGTGCTAAAGTTGCCTTATTCATAGGAGAATCGTTGGGCAACAACCTTTCATAATTAGCACGAGTGAATCCCAAGAAATCTGAGATACGATCAACCGCGCATGCATGAGACGGACAACCGAATATCACCCTCGGTCAAGCCCGACTTTCATGCAAATCCAGCCATGCTAAAGCTGCCATATTTGTAGGAGGATTGTTGGACAACAACCTTTTCAAAATGGCACAGATAAATCTCGTGATGACATGGAGATAAGGTCAAACTGCGCACACAAGACCGTTCACCAACAACCGGCGAGCCACAAGGGATTTTCATCCATAAAATCTATGATCAATCTATTGAATCTTCAGAGTATCTTTGAGCAACAACTTTGCACAATATCCTCGCGGATCCCACCATATCCGAGATCGGATCAACCACCCGTTTTGTCTTTTTCAATTCGCCCGCGCACATTCATGAACCATTGTCAGACAACCGAGGAACCAGACCATGTGAAACCTCTTTCAGACCACCGAGAGCCTTTTAGAAGACCTGGATCCAAATTGGCGTGGACCAATCTTTCATGGCTCGAAGATTATTACAATCGGTGCCACCTCTCTGTCAACAATGGTCGCCTTCGGTCAAGACGGAAAACCAACCGTGCCAATCTTAATAAACAGAGCCTAAAGTCAACCGGAGACCTTCCGAAGAAATCTTAGGAGTTCAAGTCATCCAAGGGCTTAACTTATCTTTCTTAGCTTTTTATCTTTTACGTTTTTGGTATTTAAGTGTAACACTTGCACTTGAATGAGAGAGAGTGAATTTTGAGTAAAAATTGTGTGTTGCACCTTCTTCCCGAAAGGTTTGAAGCTCTCTCCGACCTATACTTCTCCGGTGCGTAATATCCGGCCGAGAACATCAACC
>QAOC01047804.1:27568-38391 GCA_003255005.1 Begonia fuchsioides | reverse complement strand
AACTTCCAATGCAGGGAGTCTGGGATCGTAAAAATAAGCAGAAAATAACTTCAATCAAAGGGGAAGACAATTCAAGTGGTTTCACAGAAAAAGCGTGAGTAGGCTAGGAGTTATGCTGGATAGAAAATTAATGGACAGAGTTGCCCGATTTCAGGAACTCGGGTAGGAAGCAGTGGGAAAACACAAGCATAACTTTTAAAGGTAGGTGGCTATGGCTAAACGGAAAGAACAGTTATTTCAAGCCATGAAATAGGAACTCACAGCCATAAAATTGGGGACTTTTGTTGACGGAAAACAGAAATGGCACGAATTGGACTTTTGTTGCACAAATTCACTCGGGTAAGCACCAAAAAACAGTAACCAACAACAAAGACAAAACACAATTGCAAACAACAAAATGGAAGGTTAGCTATGGGACTTCCAAACTCGCCTTTGATCCTAAACAAGTGAGGAAGGGAGATTGGAATAGGGCTTAGTGGCTCTAGCAAGGCACCAACACCGTTACAAACCAAAGATCAAGGATATTACTCACCTTGAATTTGCTTTGCCGTGAGAGAAAATGGAGAAAGCTTCAAGCTTCAACATTCAACATTTTCTTCCCTGCAAAATGCTGAGAAAGGGAGGTTAAAACCCTCCTTCCCACGAGCTACAAAGGGGCATAATGGCCTCCTACAAACCTAAGCAAATCACCATTAAAGAGGGATGGCAACTGGGGGCCACAAAGACTTCTCCACCAAAAGAGAGGCATGGGCAGCTAAAACATGGCTGCAACCCATCCTAATACAACCTAACCTCCCACTTGCAGCCACTACACTAAACAACAAACATCAAAGAAATAAACAACACATTCTTGCATGGTTTTCACGTAAACCAAAAACCTAATAGATGGGCCAAACCAATGATGGAATGTCCATAATCAAATGGACTTGAACACTTGTATCTTTTGGGCTAATGGTTGGGGACTTACATGGGCTGCTATCTGCTGCTCCCATGAAGGACAAAGATGAAATTCAGCCTTCCTGTCCGTTGGGGCCAAACATGGCCATAGATCAGCCACCATGGGTTGGATGCTCTTGGGCCGCTCCATCTTCTGGAGGCCTCTGTAATGGTGATCGTTGGCTAGTCAGTTGTTGTCCAAAAGTTATGTTCTGCCCCATGCTGGAAACCTTAAGATGTGGGTCACATTTTTGTAGAAGCACGTTTGTCCAAAACAGGTCCGGAAGGTGGTCTAAACGGCTGCACAAGCCTCGAAGGTCAGCTTGGGCCGAAACCAGAAATGTTGTTTTCATCACCATGGATGTTTTGATCACCCTTCCATGCCACGGGTACACTAAGTACCCTTACATGTGCACAAATTTAAGCTAGTAATTATCCTCCTAATTATTACATAAAACTAACTAAATTATTACACAAAGTTGTCAAAAGGAAAACATGCTTTCCCCTTCATGTTTTGGTGATTTGGGGCCACCTTAATGTGCCACCCTTGAACTCCTCTTCCTTCATCAAGTGTGGTTAGCCCATGAAATGCATCAACCCCACTTGAAAACTAGGGCTCACCATGCCCTTCATCTTTGGCTTCTTGATTAAACCATTATAAAACAAGCTTCCTACAAAATCAACAAACTCGTTAGAAAATAGTTTGCTTCCGCTTCTAGATGTCCTAATCTGTGGCACATCAGCTACCTATTTAAAGGGGGACAACTTTGTATTCCTAAGTGCAACCTTTGAGAATCTCTAGTGAAAGAAGCTCACGGTGGAGGATTGGCCGGACACTTTGGGGAAAAAAAGACCCTAGAGGCATTGAAGGAACATTTCTTTTGGCCACACATGATCAAGGAGGTGCACAAGTACATAGAGAAGTGCATTGTTTGCAAAAGGCTAAAAGCCGAGTGCTTCCTCAAGGATTGCATATGCCCTTGACGGTACCCTCTCAACCGTGAATGGATGTGAGCATTGATTTTGTTTTGGGATTACCTCGGACTCCTAGAGGAAAAGAGGCCATCATGGTGGTTGTTGACCGCTTCTCCAAGATGGCTCACTTCATAGCTTGCAACAAAACCGATGATGCTAATCAAGTAGACAAATTATTCTTCAAAGAAATTGTTAGGCTTCATGGAGTTCCCACCACAATTGTCTCAGACCGGGACACCAAATTCTTGAGTTCTTTTTGGAAGACTTTGTGGAGAAAACTTGGAACTAAATTGTTGTTTAGCACTTCCTTCCACCCCCAAACAGATGGCCAAACGGAAGTGGTAAACCGCACATTGGGATCATTGCTAAAAAGCATCGTGGGAAAGAGACTCTCGGATTGGGATGCATAATTACCTTATGTGGAGTTTGCATACAACCGAAGTGTGCACAGTGCAACTCAAACATCTCCATTTGAGGTGGTTTATGGTTTCAACCCGTCCACTCCTTTGGACTTGATCCCATTGCAGAGCCAAGAACTAGCCAATCCGGATGGAGCACAAAAAGCTAAGCAAGTCCAAGCCATGCATGCTAAGGTGCAAAAGGCGAAAGCCAAGAAAAATGAAGCCTATGCAAAGTATGCTAATCGTGGCCGAAGGGATGTAGAATTCAAAGTGGGCGATCTTGTGTGGCTACACTTAAGGAAAGAAAGATTTCCTAGCCAAAGAAAGTCCAAACTTCTCCCTAAGGCCGATGGTTCATTTGAAGTCACCGAAAAGATCAATAAGAATGCCTACAAGTTGAAGCTTCCCGGGGACTATGGAGTTTCAGCATCATTCAATGTAAAAGATCTCTCACCATATTTGGGAGGAGCAGCCCATGGATTTGAGGGCAAATCCTCAATCACCCGGAGGGGATGATGTGCTCGGGAACCAACAACCGCCAAAGGGGGCAACAACCCAGAGCCGAGCCAGACAACTAGCTAACTTGTTTGTTGATTTTGCAGGTTTCACTTTTTCTTCCTTGGATCTCTTAGGATCTCCCTCACATCATGATCAAGAACTCCCCAAGCATTGCTTACAATGGGAGTATAAAGAAGAGGAGAAGTTGGCCGAGTTACAAGATTCTCCTTGCCGAAGCCTCCCACCCGAACCGTGACCACATTCGGCTCCATGCATTAAGATGGCCGAATGCCCCGTCACCATTATGGGATAGTAGTTCCTGCAAGAAGAGTCCATAAGGAGTGATGAATATTTGTATATATATTTGGGGGTTATAAATCTTTTAAGTAGGGAAGTATGTTTTTGTTGTAATCAAATTGGTTCGTTTTGAACCAATTTTGTTGGGGATTTTTGTTCGGTTTGGACCAACCCAAGCCCTTTTTGAGGGAACTTAGGTCCAACCCTAAGTTTCCATTTTTTCCTCCTTTTTAGATATGCTTGGGACGTGGCTTTAGTTGATAGTTCCATGTGGTTGGATTAGGAGGCTTGGTGGGACCCAATTCTCACCTAACTCCTACTCTAGCCACTCATTGGTTCCTAATTTAGGTTTATTTTTTTATTGTGTAATTTGGAAGGTGTATGAAACCCTCGTCCACGTTGAATGAAAGGCAGAAAAGAGATATTGGTAAATTGAAGAAGCTTTGAAGCTCTCAAGCCCTTCCTTTTCTCACGGCATTTGGGAATCTAGGTGAGTAACATCCTTGATTCTTGTTTGTCTTGGTGTTGGTGATTAGCTAGGATCACTAAACCTTATTCCAACCTCCTTCCTCACTTGTTTAGGAACAAAAGCGAGCTTTGAAATCCCATAGCCTTCCTCCATTTGTTGTTTGCATCTTGTGTTTGTCTTTGGTGTTGGTTTCTGTTTTTTGGTGCTTACTCGAGTGAATTTGTGCATCAAAAGTCCAATTCGTGCCATTTCTGTTTTCCGTGAACAAAAGTCCCCAATTTTATGGTTGTGAGTTCCTCTTTCATGGCTTGAAATAACTGTTCTTTACGTTTAGCCGCAGCCCTCCCTATCAAGAGTTATGCATGCTTTTTCCACTGCCTTCTACCCGAACTCCTGAAATCGGGCAGTTCTGTCCATCAATTTTCTATCCTGTATATCTTCGAATCTACCAGTGTTTTGCACCTCAAACCACTTGTAATTTCTTCCCACTTCGTTGAAGTTATGTTTTGAGAATTTCCACCCTCCCAGACTCCCTGCATTGGAAGTTGTGCAGAAGTCTCCCCAACACCCATACACTGTTTCTTTCAGCTTTGTCGGTTTGTGCACCTAAAATTGCCTCCGTCTATTTTATTGATCCGCACGTGTTTTTAAGCTGTATATTTGGCCAAACTTAGCCCACTCTCAAAGGTTTAAGTCCTCCAATTTCTAGCTAAAGCCCCTGTATGCGTTTGGAGTTCTCCTTGCTCCAATCCCCTGTTGCTGCCTACCTTTCTTTCTCTCGGCAGATTGTTGCTATCTCCTCTCTTCCCGACACCTCCGCATCTTGGAGCGTGTCATTAGGTCTCCCCTTGGCAGAAGGATTAAATCATATGCATTGGCAAGATGAGTAATACCCATTTGTTGGCACATGGGATGTAAATTGTAGCCCAAGGACAAGAGAAAAGCGCAGATAATTCGCAAGAGGTATTCTAGGACAATTACAAAAATGTAGGGGGAGAGAGGATCCCCTTGTCTGATACCTTTTGAGCCTTTGAAAAAACCATGGACTCGGCCATTTATGGAGACCGAATAAGAAGTTGTGGAGATGCATTCCATGATCCATTTTGAGGAAGATGTTAGGGAAGCCGAGAGCGGTGAGCATCTTTTGGACAAAGTCCCATGAGACTGAGTCGAAGGCTTTCCAGAGATCAACTTTAATGAAGCACCGGGGTGAGGCTCTTTTGGTGTTATATTTTCTAATTAGCTCTTGCATGAGGTAAATGTTGTCGTTTATAGATCGGCCCTTTAAGAAGGCTGATTGTGCTTGATCAATGATGAATGGTAGGAAGGCAGCAAGCCTTAAGGCAAGGATTTTGGAGATGATTTTGTAGGTTGTGTTGCAACATGAGATTGGTCGGTATGTTGTTTTTGAAGAGTGGGAAGTTTTTGAGATAAGGGCAATGGAGGCATGGTTCCATTGCCTAAGGAGGTGGCCTGAAGAGAAAAATTCCAGCACTGCCTTGGTTAGGTCCGGGCCTGATGTGCCTTCCTTGGGGTCGGCGCACCGTGGGTTGGGAGAATGCGCGCACACGGAGCTCGGATGAACGTCGTGTACGGCAAACGGGAAATCAGGTCGTGCGAATTGTGAGGTTGTGTTGCGGAAGCGTATTGTGATGGAAATAATGGTATTTGGTCGTATGAAAAGTGGAATGGCTCGGGTGAATACAGGAATGGCTCGGTGGATGCGAATATGGGTGAAATCGGACAATGGACGGAAAAAGGGTGCTCGCTCGGTGGGGTTGGCGGACTCTTTAGAGTTTTTGGGTATAGATGGATGGACAATTTGAATACCTGAGCAATCAAGGTATTCTCCTCGGTAGACCTCGCCCGCACTCGGATATGACTCACCAAACGTACGTGCAAAAGGTTGACGGTCTCGGCCGGATGTGACTCACCGGAGAAGTATACGTCAGATAGAGCTTCAAACCTTTCGGGAAGAAGGTGCTTTGCACAATTTTTCTCTAAAAATTCACTCTATTGATTCAAGTGTAAGTGTTACACTTAAATAAGCAAAAACGTAAAAGATAACAAATCTACTAAAGATATTCTAAGAAGTAAAGCTAAGCCCTTCGATGATTTGAACGCCTAGGATTAGCTTTGGAAGCCTTCAGTTGACTTTAGGCTTGGTTCAACGGATTTGGCACGATCGGGTTGGCGCTTTGACTGGTGGTGCGCGCGGTTGACCGAGAGGGTGCGTCGGGTGAGCGGAGCTCCAAACGAATGAAAAATTGGCTCGAGCCAATCTGGATCCGGGGCTTCTAAAGTCTCTTTGGTGGTCAACTTGACGTAGCGCATGGTCTGGTTCTTTGATGGCCCGATGATGACTCGAGCGTGTGCGTGGGTACGTCTACATGGACCGAGCCGGCGGTCGGGCATGGGCGAGCTTCAAGGGATCCGCGCGTTTGTTGAGGATATCTCTTGATTGAAGATCTACTCGTGCCAATGTAATCATCTTCCTTTCCTTAACCAAATAACCAAAATACTTAAAGATTAAGTAAGTTTGGTCGATGGAATTTGGCTAAGTCTTTGAACGGGCCATAGGTGGGCCGAGGCTTGACCGTGGGTCGGTCACGGATCGGCCATGGCGGTCCTCCGTGGGCTTTCGCTTGAGCGTTGAGTTCTCTTCTTCTTGGGCTGGCTTTCCTTCCTCTTCTAAGGCTAAATGCTTGCTGAAAGGAAATCTTCTAGCGTGACCGAAAATAGGGCCCATGGTTACACACTCGATCCAAAGGGTTTGGACCGTGCGTTCACCCATGTCGGTCACGTGCTCCGCTGGGCCGAAGCCCTAGTGGACTTTGGCGGGGCCGACGACCGGGGTCGTCGGGTCGTGGTCATGGGGCGCCCGTTGGGCGCCGGGCGGGTCTCGGTCACAAGACTCGTTTGCGTTGTGGGCCGGGCTGCCGGGTGCGCCGTGTCTGGGTGCGTCATATGTCTCGGCTGAGTCGCAGGCCGGGCTGCTGGGTGCACCGTGTCCGGGTACGGTCAGACACTGCCCGTTGTACGCGTCGGGGCCGGGAATGGCCGAGCACCAAGTAACGGAGTGCTTGGGCCGTTCCCGATCATTCTCGGTCGGTATGTCCGAGGCTAAAATACCTGCAAAATGAGCAACTACGTTAGAAAAATCACCCGTGCTCGTCGGGATCACGTCTGTGGCCGTGATGGTGTCCGTGATGTGCTCTGGTTGCACATCAGGGCCAACAATGGTCTAGGAAGCTTTGAAGAATTTTGAGGAGAAGCTGTCTGGGCCGGGAGCTTTATCGTTGGCAATCCTATGTCCTTTGGGGAGACATCTTTTATAAGCTCCAAGCAAGCTTCTTGGCCAAGGCATGGGCCAGCCGATACTGCACCAGTGTAAATAGAAGCAGTAATAGGAGGGCCCCCAAGGAGGTTATGAAAGTACTTTACAAATTCCTGCTGGATCTCCATTGGTGATGAGGTCACCTATTCATCCTCTTTAGTGATGGAGTCGATGAAGTTCTTCTTGGCTTTCTATTGATTAGCGCGTGGAAGAACCTAGTGGGCTTGTCGGCATTGGAGAGATAGTTGTTTTTGGCTCTTTGCTGGAGGAAGGAATTTTTGGCCTTGCAGAGAAACTCAAATTTGATTCTAAGTGTGACGAGGGTCCCTATGTCGGGGAGCGGCCCATCTTTGGCGAGAGACGCTGCTTGAGCAGCTTTCCAGGCTTAGCGAGCTTCTTTGGCTCTTGACGTTATGTGAGAGAAATGTCAGACATTGAGTTTTTGTAGATTTCCCTTGAGGGAGCGGAGCTTAGCAGATAGGGCGAACTGCCAAGTACCATTCGGCTGGGAGTTCCAGCCCGAAGCAACTACGGACTGAAAATTTTCATGGGAGGTCCACATGTTGAAGAATTTCCAGGAGGGATTTCCAGGCCTTGGATAGTTGTTGAAGGAGACGATGCAGGGTGTGTGATCCTAGGGACCAGGCTTCAGGAAATTGGTGGATGTATGGAGACATTGCTGGATCCAGGAGTTATTGACGAGGGCTCGATCCAGCTTTCACCAAACGCTGCCGTTGGACTAGGTGAAGTAACATCCAGACGAGGGGGTGTCCGTGAAGCCAAGAGAGGCATAGCAATTTCTGAAGTCTCTGACCTCTCTAGATGAGACCATGACAGGACTGCTTCTTTCATCTTTGCCAAGGATAGAGTTGAAGTCACCCATCACGAGCCAGGGAAGGGAAATATTACAACCAAAAGAAGAGAGCTCGGCCCATAAGGGAATTATGTCCGAGATCGAGTATAAACCGTAAACAAAGGAAATACATATGTCTATTTTGCTAATATTACAAAACAGTTTGGTATGTATGACTTGAGGGTGGGAGCCGAGATGGCTTAGCAAGACTTTGTCGGCATTCCATAGCACAGCAATCCAGCTACAAGGGTGCAAATCAAAGTTAGTAATAAACTTCCACCTCGGGAATGTTTTAGCCACAAATGCAGCCAAAATTTTCAAGGAGGATTTGGATTTAAGAATCCAAAAAATGTCAATGTGTAGGCTAAAGATGAGGAAGAATAACTCATCTTGTTTGAGGGGGACACAAAACCCCTTATATTCCAGGATGCAACTATCATTGAGCGGGGGGGGGAGGGGGGAGGAAGCCCTCCCGGCTTATGTTCGTGTTTTGAGCTGAAACACGGCAAAGGTAGAAGGGGTTGAGAGGTGGACTTTTTAGCTTTCGTTTTTGGTGTCTTCACCCGAGTGACTAGTGTGAAGGGCAGGTCATGTTTGGCCATGAATGGATTATTGAGGGCAAGTGGTGGTATTTCCGCTTGTGTGTGTGTGTCTGTGTGTGTGTGNCAACATCAACAATTTCAGATTGGAGGAGCTGGAAGCATTGCAACAATGTTGTTGTGAAAGAGTATGGCCTTGTTGTGAAAGAGTATGGGAATTATTGCAGGCAAAAGAGGGGGAGAAGAGAGGGGGGCTTTTGGGGTCTTCGAGCGAATGGGGCAGTTTGGCCGCAAAGAGATTGTTGGCCCTGCCTGTGCACTTGGTAATGGTGGAGCCGAGGGGGAGTGCTCAATATGTGGAGTGAGGGGATTTCCGTGGTTGAAGGGGGTAGGGGAACGGAGGTCTTTGGTCGGTGGGGGGTGTTAGGGCTGGAAGGATTTCCTGGGCCAGCACGGATAGTTTGTGATTGAGGTGTAGGAGAGGCAAGCTTATTCTTGCACATTGATGTATTGTGGTCTAAGGATAAGCAAGAGGTGCAGAAGAGGTGGTCGTCTTCATATATGATTTTTGTTTAAATTCATTGCCCAATGGGCCTTTGAAGCTACCCTCCTGGATAAGGTCTTTAGAGAGATCAACCTCCACAAGGGCCTGTGCATATCGCATTCTCCTGAAGGTTTTAGTAAGGAGGTCCGTGGATATGGGCCTGCCAACGACTGAGCAGATTTTGCTGAGAGCGATAGGGCTCCAGCGATTAAGATGAAGCTCTGGGAGAGTGATCCAGACCGGGACAATCCTGAATTCCGCATTCCCGAAAGCAAAGTATTGTGATCTCTTCTTTAGAAGAAGGGTTTTACCATAAATGGAGTAAGGACCATCTCTAAGAACGCGCCGACAATCCTCGGCCGAATCAAAGATAAATGTGGTCCACCCCTTGTGCTGGGTATTATTTTGGCCTTGCAATTCCATCGGGTAGTGAGTTTGAGGAGGCCAACTTTCCCCGGGTGCCTCGAGGGGAAAAACCCCAAAAGTGTGTGCCCGATTTCATCCACAACATCAACAATTTCAGATTGGAGGAGCTGGAAGCATTGCAACAATGTTGTTGTGAAAGAGTATGGCCTTGTTGTGAAAGAGTATGGGAATTATTGCAGGCAAAAGAGGGGGAGAAGAGAGGGGGGCTTTTGGGGTCTTCGAGCGAATGGGGCAGTTTGGCCGCAAAGAGATTGTTGGCCCTGCCTGTGCACTTGGTAATGGTGGAGCCGAGGGGGAGTGCTCAATATGTGGAGTGAGGGGATTTCCGTGGTTGAAGGGGGTAGGGGAACGGAGGTCTTTGGTCGGTGGGGGGTGTTAGGGCTGGAAGGATTTCCTGGGCCAGCACGGATAGTTTGTGATTGAGGTGTAGGAGAGGCAAGCTTATTCTTGCACATTGATGTATTGTGGTCCAAGGATAAGCAAGAGGTGCAGAAGAGGTGGTCGTCTTCATATATGATTTTTGTTTAAATTCATTGCCCAATGGGCCTTTGAAGCTACCCTCCTGGATAAGGTCTTTAGAGAGATCAACCTCCACGAGGGCCTGTGCATATCGCATTCTCCTGAAGGTTTTAGTAAGGAGGTCCGTGGATATGGGCCTGCCAACGACTGAGCAGATTTTGCTGAGAGCGATAGGGCTCCAGCGATTAAGATGAAGCTCTGGGAGAGTGATCCAGACCGGGACAATCCTGAATTCCGCATTCCCGAAAGCAAAGTATTGTGATCTCTTCTTTAGAAGAAGGGTTTTACCATAAATGGAGTAAGGACCATCTCTAAGAACGCGCCGACAATCCTCGGCCGAATCAAAGATAAATGTGGTCCACCCCTTGTGCTGGGTATTATTTTGGCCTTGCAATTCCATCGGGTAGTGAGTTTGAGGAGGCCAACTTTCCCCGGGTGCCACGAGGGGAAAAACCCCAAAAGTGTGTGCCCGATTTCATCCACAACATCAACAATTTCAGATTGGAGGAGCTGGAAGCATTGCAACAATGTTGTTGTGAAAGAGTATGGCCTTGTTCATTATTCCTACTGTTCCTTAGAAGGTCCGCACAAGAGCGGGATGGATCTTTCGGTTGCTGGTCATAAGGGGCAACCAGAGTTTCTGGTGCATTGGTTAAGTCGGGGATCAGTAGTGAATCATTTAGGGGAGGGTTGAACTTTCCAAGCAGGCTACCCCGGTTGGGGGATGAGGGAAGGGGAGGGAAATCTGGGCGTTCAGGGGATAGAGGAGAGAGAGGGATGGGAGGGGGGGGGACCCCAAATTTAGTTGACTTTGTGGAAGGAGGCCAATTTTTTGTCCATTTGAGATGGACAGGTGGCGGCAGATCAGTTTTATGGACCTTGAGCTGGGAGGGAAGGACGACGTTTAGTACGGGGGGATGGCCGTCAGCAAGTACGGGGGGAAAGGGACGGGTGGGATGGGTGGCCGAGGTGGATGTCAATGGGGGTAAGTGAGATAGGGGATGGTCTACTCAAGGTAAGGAAGAGAGG
>QAOC01047804.1:7577-27470 GCA_003255005.1 Begonia fuchsioides | reverse complement strand
GGGGGGAATAAATTTAATATATCCAAGTGGACACGATGGGTATGGCCGGGCGGGTTTTATGGGAGGAAAGGACAGGTAGATGGATGACCAACGGTTCGGGAGTGTGCGGCATGGATATACAGTTGAGGCAGACAACTAGTCACCTAGAGGGATGTCCTGCTTCTATGGGGGATGTCCAGCGGCTAAAGGGGGGATGCCCGGCGGCCAGGGGATGGTCGCAAAATGACAAAAAATGGTGGTTGGGATTTTGAATTTCGGGGGATGGAGGGAGGGTGCGCCGATGGACTTCCGGTGACCCTTTGGGGTTAATTCCGGCTATGGAAAAAATGGGAAGTGAGAATCGAGCTATAAGGGTTGTAAAATCAGGATGGAGGGAGGGAGGGGAGGTCGAAATATGTGAAATTAGGCTAAAGGATGGAGCGGATTGAGAGATATTGAGTGAAGAACTTCGGGAGAGGATGCTAACGGTAAAACAATATAATGACTTTCTAAAGCTTAACACCTCGGAATATTAATCAGCCACGACTTTAATCAACCATGTTCAACCAGCAATGAAGTGATAGTGGAGGGAATAGGGGGAAAGAGCCAGGGATGCCTTCAGAAGTCAACTCCCTGAGGGGAGAGGGATCAAAACTCCTATGAGAGAAGAGGAGTGAACTAACCGTAAACTTTTCGGGGGGGATAAGTTCAGAAATCTTTACCACGAGAGCGATTCCAGGGAGCTTTCTCGAGAGACAGCAAATAGGAGTAAGAATCTGGTGACAGTTTGCAAGATAAATCGAGCAGAGAGCCCGAGAGAAGGAAGTGCCGAAGAGGGAGTTTTGGTGGAACCAAAATCGACTTCCAGGGAAAGAATCCTACTTCCGTGACGACTGAGAGCTCTTTCTTGACAGAGAGCTCTTTTGTTTTTTTTAAGGTAAATAAAATTAAAACAAAATAGAAATACAAGAAATTGAAGGCGATAGCCGGGGCCGGGGGGAATCTACAAGCCAGAATAACCACCCCAGAAAACTCGAGCGGCAAAACCAGGCTAGAAAGCCAACATACTGACTAACCAAACACAAAAAGCCCAAGAAGGGAGACACAAGAACAAGCCCTCACAATAAAAAAGCCGGCAAAGAACATAAGCCAGACTCAAATAGAGGAGAGGCAAAGACAAAAATTATCAACTCAACCCATTAGGCATCAATTAGAAAGCCTCGGGGAGAAAATAAAAAATGGACATTAGGAAAATCAGCTGGAATCACGCAGTAGTAGCAAGATGGGGTGACGATGAGAGAAGCAGCAAGTCCGAGCAAGGCAGCGGCAATAGAGAAGAGGAGCGGCAGCAAAATGGCATCAGATCCGAGGGAAGCTTTGGCCGCCCAGGAGGAGAAGTAACGAACAAAAGCGGCTGACAGCGGGGAGGCAGCGAGCAAGAGCAGCAAAATTAGGAATGAATCCGAGCAAAAACACGCACCAAGGAGAGCGGTAACAACATCATTTCGTAGAAATAAGGAAGCTGCAAAAAAAATTGAGAAGACCAATAAGACTCAGTAAGGGACTGAGAGCTCTTTTTTTTTTTGTTTAAGGTAAATTAAATTAAAGCAAAATTAAAATACAAGAAATCGGAGACGAGAGCCGGGGCCGGGGGAAATCTACAACCCTGACCACCCTAGAAAACCCAAGCAAAAAGAACTAGGATGAAAAGCCAACATGCTGACTGACTAAAGCACAAAAAGCCCAAATAAGGGAGAACATAATCCAGACTCAAACAGAAAAGCGGCAAAAGAAAAAACAAACTAAACTAATAACTCAACCCATTAGGCAGCAATAGAAAACCTTGGGGAGGAAACAAAAATGGACATCGGAAGATCAACTGGAATCACACGGCAGCAACAACAAAATGGAGTGACCAAATAGCAGCAGCAGCAGCAACTGGAATCACGAAGAGAGAGGCAGTAAGACCAAGCAGGGCAGCGACATCCGAGAAGGGGAGTGGCATCCGAGAGAAGCTTTGTCCACCCGGGAAGAGGAGTAGCAAAAAAATCGGTAAGACAGCTCCGAGAGGTTCTTGGAATCCAAAGAACAGCGTCAAGGCAGCAAGGAGAGCAGGAGAAGGACCCAAGGAGTAGCATCATTTCGAAGAATCAAGGAAGCTACAAAAGAAATTGAGAAGACTAGTAAGACTCAATAAGGAGAGGAGGAAATTTGATCAACCATCTTTGGATAAAGAGAGAAAAGCATTTTGAAAACATGCTTTTCAATCTTCATAGAGACGTGTTCAGCCGACCAAATCATCCCCTCAAACATCATTTCGTAGAAATAAGGAAGCTGCAAAAAAAATTGAGAAGACCAATAAGACTCAGTAAGGGACTGAGTGCTCTTTTTTTTTTGTTTAAGGTAAATTAAATTAAAGCAAAATTAAAATACAAGAAATCGGAGACGAGAGCCGGGGCCGGGGGAAATCTACAACCCTGACCACCCTAGAAAACCCAAGCAAAAAGAACTAGGATGAAAAGCCAACATGCTGACTGACTAAAGCACAAAAAGCCCAAATAAGGGAGAACATAATCCAGACTCAAACAGAAAAGCGGCAAAAGAAAAAACAAACTAAACTAATAACTCAACCCATTAGGCAGCAATAGAAAACCTTGGGGAGGAAACAAAAATGGACATCGGAAGATCAACTGGAATCACACGGCAGCAACAACAAAATGGAGTGACCAAATAGCAGCAGCAGCAGCAACTGGAATCACGAAGAGAGAGGCAGTAAGACCAAGCAGGGCAGCGACATCCGAGAAGGGGAGTGGCATCCGAGAGAAGCTTTGTCCACCCGGGAAGAGGAGTAGCAAAAAAATCGGTAAGACAGCTCCGAGAGGTTCTTGGAATCCAAAGAACAGCGTCAAGGTAGCAAGGAGAGCAGGAGAAGGACCCAAGGAGTAGCATCATTTCGAAGAATCAAGGAAGCTACAAAAAAAATTGAGAAGACTAGTAAGACTCAATAAGGAGAGGAGGAAATTTGATCAACCATCTTTGGATAAAGAGAGAAAAGCATTTTGAAAACATGCTTTTCAATCTTCATAGAGACGTGTTCAGCCGACCAAATCATCCCCTCAAAAATCTTGACATTCCTGGCAATCCAAATATGGTATACGGAGGCAGCCAAAATGATCTTCATCAAAATAGCTCTTTTGTGATTCACTTTGTCCAAACAATTGAAGCCCACGGTCTTGGGATGTCGGAAGGACGGATGGAATGATATAGAAAAGAAAGACCGCGACCATTTGATTTCTTTTTCCAAATGTCAATGATCTCCTTTATTTTATCCAGGAAGGAAAACTTCTCTAGGAGGAATGCCCAGGTTCGAATGAGATTTTTTATAAAAGGAGAAACCCGGTAGCCTAGAGACCAAGTCTAGAAATCCGAGCCTTTCAAATAAATGTGATTGGATACCTAGACCAGAGGGATTTCTTACCTTGAATGTTCCAAATTGCTTTAGCATGGAACGCTTTATTCCAAGAATCAAGGTCCCGAAGACCAAGCCCTCCCTCTGATTTAGGCAAGCATACAGTGGACCAAGCAACAATCGCTTTGCCCGATCCCCAAAGGAAATTCCTACAAATTTGGATGGCCTTTAATTTGATCACAGCAGGGATATTAAAGATGGACATCCAAAAGCATTCTACTCCTTGAAGAACCGATCTAAGAAGCTCAAGACGGCCAGCACGGGAGAGGGAGGAAGCACCCCAGCCAAGAACATTATCCGTTAGCTTACGGATGAGAGGGAGATAATGATTGGAATGGAGGGTTCCTACCGAGAGAGGAATGCTGAGATATTTGAATGGAAAGATCCGAGGCTCAGACCAGAAAGTTGGAGGATGTCATTGAGGTCGCTTGGACCTATTCCAGCAGCAAAAATGCTCGACTTAGCCGGATTCATTTTTAGGCTGGAGACCGAACCAAAATCAGCAATGCAATCAAGAAAATTTTTTACCGAGATAGGGTCACCACGGGCTAATAGCATGAGGTCATCCGCGTAGATCAAGTGAGTGATATTAAAAGGCTTACAAAGAGGGTGGAAGTTGAAACGAGAAAGATGAGTTCTGGATTTGATCAATCTCGAGAGGTATTCAAGGAAAATAACAAAAAGATATGGAGAAAGATGGTCTCCTTGACGAAGGCCATTTTTTCCTTTGAAAAAACCAACAAGACTTCCGTTGATTGATGTAGAATAGGAGGTCGTGGAGTAGCATTCCAAAAGCCAATTAACGAAGATAGGAGGGAAACCTAAGCCAACTAGAACTTCTTTTAGAAAGGACTAATTAACCGAGTCAAAGGCTTTGGAGAGATCGGCTTTGATGATACATCTTGCAGAGGCTTTTTTTTCCTTGTACTTCCTCATAAGCTCTTGCATAAGTAAGATATTTTCAGTGATTGAACGACCTTTTATCAATGCAGCTTGACTCGGGTCAATTATTCGGATAAGAGGGCTTGAAATCCTATAAGCAAGAACTTTGGATATTACTTTATAAAACACGGAGCAACAAGATATAGGCCTAAAGTCAGAAACCGAAGAGGAAGAGTGAGTTTTCGGAATAAAAACAATGATTGCATGATTCCATTGCTTGAGGAGCATGGAAGAGGAGAAGAACTCTGAGATGGCATGACACACTCCAAGAATGCGGAAGTGTCGGGATAGGAGAAAGCAATGCAATCTGCCAATGTGAAGAATCACTAAAACCGAAACAAGGGATTGTGGCAGTTAGAACTCCAATTGCGTACAGGCTTTTGGGCTGAAATTTTGGGGACTTAGACTTTAGGGAAGTAACTAAGTTTGGTCAAGATTTAGAGTGAAATCACGTGTGGTTCATGAAATGGCACTGGGATACATTTAGAAGCACAAACAGACAAAATTACCAATTGGCAGAGCATTAGGTGGGAGAGACAACTGCACAACTCCCAATGTAGAAAGTCTGGAAACGTGAAAATTGGTAGAAATCAACTTCAAGAAAAGGGGAGGGAAATGCAATTGGTTTGGGGGAAAACGCACAGGTAGATTAAAATATATGAAGGATGGAAAATTGGTGGACAGAACTGCCAGATTTCTGGAGTTCGGAAGAAGAAAGGAGGAAAAACGCATGCATAACTTTTAGATAGGAGAAACAGGGAACGCAAAGACAAACCAAATATTTCAAGACATGAAAGAGGAACTCACAGCCCAAATTTTTTGACATTAGCACACGGGAAAAAGAAGTTGATACGGAGGACACTTTTGGGATACAAACTGGAATTAGTTTACATTACAACCGGCAGCAACCAACAATGACAACAAACCGATAATCCCAGCTTCAAAGAGATGGTCCGATGATATCAAAAGAAAAGCTCGGTTGCAAGAATCCGAGGAACACCAAACCGATTCTTTCCTTTTTTTTCCACGCCCATGTCTATGGTCAAGGAACAACCACACATGATGAAGCCGTGCAGCCCAATGCATGAACATGAAGAAGGCACTCGACCATGGAATAAAGAGACTATGAACTTGGAATCTCTCGGCCTAGACTATATGAGCTTTCCATGTTCCGCCAAAGAAGCCGTGACCATAATGGAAGATAACACTCTTAGAAGCAACCCGATCGAAGAGGGGTTTTACTACCTCACCAAAGAAGGAGTGAGTTATGCTAAGGTATTCTCCACGGATGTTAAAGAGAAAAAGGAAATGAAGCCATTCACCGAGCATGCAAATGCTCTCATTCAAGTGACCGAGAAGCAAAACTTGGACATCTCCAATCCATTTCGTATGGAAGCCTCACACCGATGCACAGAAGCTAAGGAGGAGCTTAAAGAGCTCCTATTAATCAGCCCTCAATGTGAAATTAGCCAAAAGATTGAAGGGGCCAAACCGCACAAGGTTGTGGCCGAGATGTATGACTTACCTCAACCTTTGAATCATGAAGTTCTTGATAAATTGTGAATTGATAATTCGTGCTATGATGATAATGCTGTTTTGTTGGAGGACAATTTTGGGATTGATATTGCGGGTGAACTAATGGGTGCAAACAAATCATTGATCAGCGATCACAATATATTGTTGCCTATTAATGTGGCTGTTATTATGGAACTCGGTTTGGATATTTCTATGTGGAATCATAAATATTGGCTTGTTGCATTTCAAGAGGCCGAGAAGTTAGAAAAGTTGTGGGGCCAACTTAAGAAAGGTATTTTGGGACACAGCTATTTCAATGGTCTAATCTCATGGTGCACCAAAGACCATAGCTCCATTAAGGCCCCTAGTGTCCATTTTCCCAAGGAGAAGATAGTGATCAAATGGACCCCAAGAGATCAAGCAAAACATGATGAGGTCACGGGAACAAGGTGCAAAACTAAGGGGTTGCATGAAAAGTTCAAGCCAACCACCCGGGAGAAATTTTTTTCCTATGATAAACTTATGTGCCGGGCACAAAGGAGGACCAAGTTCAAAGAAGGAGACTTGGTATGGCTCAACTTACAAAAGGAAAGGTTCTTCAAGCAACAAAGGTCGAGATTTAAGCCATGGACCGAGGGACCTTTCATGATCACGACAAGAGTTGGACTTAATGCCTATCGACTCAAGTTACCCGGGATGTATGAAGTGTCGACTACCTTCCATGACCAAACCCTATTGCCTTTGATGAAGATGGCATGGAAGAGGAAGAGATGGAAGCCAATTTGGATTTGAGGACAAATCATTTCCAACCTCGGGTGGATGATGTGCCACGGATGGCACCACTCGATTGATGAAGCAAACTATTTTTCTGATGAGTTTGTTAATTTTGTAGGAGGCTCTTTTCATAAAAGGCTTATCAAGAAGCCAATTATGAAGGGGAAAACATGCTTCCTTTTTGACAACTCTTTTGCATCCGTGGCATGGAAGGGTGATCCAAACCACCTAGGTGATGATAGCACTACTTTTGGTTTCGGCCCAGGATGACCTCCGGGGATTGTGTGGCTATTTTGAACACCTTCCAGACCTGATTTGGCCAAGCTAGCTTCTACAAATATGTGGCCAACATCCTAAGGTTTCAAGAATGTGGCGGAGTATAAAATTTGGATAACAATTTCCCAGCCAACGAATGCTATTACAGAGGCATCCAGAAGATGGAGCGGCCCGGGAGCATCCAACCCATGGTGGCCGATCCATGGCAATGTTTGGGCCCAACGCAAAGGAAGGCCCAATTACATCATTTTACACCATTGGAGCAGCAGCTAGCAGCCCAAGGAAGTGCCCAACTCTTGTTCCAAGAAGGATGCAAATGATCAACTCCGATTGGCCTAGGGCTATCCAACAATTGATGGACCAAACCTTGCCTAAAGCCTCATCAACCTTGAGCACGTATTAGAGCCCCACAAAGTTTGGCAAGTGAGGCCCAGCAATGAAGGTTTTCTTGTCCCCTTGGAGATATTTTCTTGTTTGAGATACGTGTAATAAGGTATTTATTATAGGGTTTGAAGTTTGGCCTAAGGGATGGTTCGGTTTGAACCATTCTTGTTGGATTTTGGTTCGGTTTGAACCAATCCAACCCCCACTTTATTGGAACTAATGGAAGGTTCTATTCTTCCAAGTTCCTTTGTGTTTCCATTGTAGTTGGACGTTAGTTAGGGTTTGGGTGGTTTGCAAGTGGATGGTGGGGCCCTTTTCCCACCTAACACCTACATTAGCCACTCATTTGCCCTAATTTTAGGTTTTTATTTTTGTTTATTTCTTTTGTGTAATTTGGAGGGAGTATGAAACCCTCCTCCACGTCTATGGTAAGAAAATAAAAAGATTGGATAAAAGAAGAAGCTTGAAGCTCCTCTCCCTTTTTCTCACGGCTTTTCATCCAAAGGTTAGTAATATCCTTTGTTATGGATTGTCTTTGGTGTTGGTGATTTAGCTAGGATCACTAAGCCTTTGTTCCAACCTTCCTCCTCACCTGATTAGGATTAAGGCAAGCTTGGAAGTCCCATAGCCCTCACTCCATCCCATTTGTTTCGGGTCTTTTGCTGTTTGGTGTTATTTGTTGTTGTTATTTCTTTATCTAGTGGATTTTGTGCATCAAAAGCCACCTCGTGCCAACTTACGTTTTCCGTGTGCTAATGTTATGATATTTGGTTTGTGAGTTCCTCATTTACATCTGGAAATATTTGCTTTTGCATGTCACTCCCAGATTTCATCAATTAGAAGTTGTGCCTTCATCTTTTCCACTGCCCTCTACCCGGACTGCTGAAACCTGGCAGTTCTGTCCACATATTTTCCATCCTTCATATATTTTAATCTACCTATGTGTTTTTCCTCTAACCACTTGCATTCTCTTCCACTTTAATTGAAATTTATTTCTGCCAATTTTCCCATTCCCAGACTCTCTGAATTGAAAGTTGTGCCGAAGTCGTTCACTACCTACTGCACTGCCAAGCCCTGTTTTGTCTGTTTGTGTATTAGAAACTAGTCCCGTGCCATTTTATGTTCTACACGTGATATTGCTCTGAATTTTTGACCAAGCCTAACCCGTCCCTTAAATTTTGAGTCCACCAAATATTAGCCCAAACGCACGGGTCCATCTGTTGCCTCGTCCAGTATTCTCCCCTATTTTCTGCTGACCCCACTGTTCTCGGCAGATTGCAATTGTGTTCACATTTGCTTTATCTTCCCCGACACCTCCTCCTACCCCGAGTGTGTCAGACACCCTCGGATGTAGCTAAAGATGAGAGGGAAAAAGAGAAAACTCCTCCAAGAAGGTGCTATTCATCAACAAAAAGGAACTCTCTCGGGAATTATCACAAGTGGCTTCAATTGTGTTGATTCTTTTTCGAGAAAGAATGGAAGAGATAGGAGGGGCTCTGGAAGAAGTCTTAGCCCTCCTAGAAGAGTATGATGATGTCTTCCCCAAAGAGTTGCCAACCGGTCTACCACCAATCCGTGGGATAGAGCATCGGATTGATCTTCAACCCGGGGTGGTTCTACCAAATTGGCCAGCATATAGAATGAATCCCGAGGAGGCTAAAGAGCTCGACGATCCAGTGCAAGAGCTCTTGGAGAAAGGGTACATTGGAGAGTCATTAAGTCCTTGTGCGGTGCCAACCCTTTTGGTGCCAAAGAAGGATGGCTCCTCTCGGATGTGTATTGACAGTCGTGCAATCAACCAAATTACTATTAAGTACCGGTTTCCCATACCACGGCTGAAGGACTTATTGGATGAGCTAAGTGGTGCTGCCTACTTCTCAAAAATTGATCTAAAGAGCGGTTATCATCAAATAAGGATGCTAGAAGGAGATGAGTGGAAAACCGCCTTCAAAACCAAGTATGGACTTTATGAATGGTTAGTTATGCCATTTGGGCTATCTAATGCCCCTAGCACTTTTATGCGTTTAATGAACCATGTGCTGAAAGATTACTTGGGAAAGTTTGTGATAGTATACTTTGATGATATATTAGTCTATAGTGCACAATATCTGGATCACTTGGGACACCTTCGTATACTATTTGATGCACTTAGACAGGCTCATTTGTTTGGCAATTTGAAGAAATGCTCCTTTGTACAAGAAAGAGTGCATTTCCTCGGCTTCATTTTGTCCAAGAATGGAATAGAAGTTGATCAAAGCAAGATAGAAGCAATTCGGGAATGGCCGACCCCTAAGTGTGTTGCGGACATTAGGAGTTTCCATGGCCTTGCTTCATTCTACCGGAAGTTCATCAAGGGGTTTAGTAGCATTGTTGCTCCCCTCACGGATTGCACCAAAAAGGGGAAAGAATTTGAATGGACCCCGGTGTGCCAAGCTAGCTTTGACCGAATCAAGGAGGCTCTTTGCAATGCTCCTCTCTTAGTGCTCCCGGATTTTCATAAGGTCTTTGAAGTGGATTGTGATGCCTCGGCCCTCGGCATAGGAGCGGTTCTCATGCAAGAAGGGAGGCCCGTGGCCTACTTTAGTGAAAAGTTGAAGGGGGCAGCCTTGAATTACTCCACTTATGATAAGGAGATGTATGCTTTGATAAGAACCATTGAAGTTTGGCAGCATTATCTCCTTCCTAAGGAGTTCATTATACACACGGATCACCAAGCATTGAAGCACATTAAAAGCCAAGGGAAGCTCAGCAAGAGACATGCGAGATGGGTGGAGTTTATTGAGAGATTTCCTTATATTATAAAGTACAAGAAGGGTGAAGTGAATGTGGTGGCCGATGCACTTTCAATAAGAACCATGTTGCTTACCGAGCTCACTTCCCGAATCTTGGGATTTGAGTGGCTCAAAACCTCTTATAAAGACGACCCCGACTTCAAGGAGTGTTTTGAAAGGTGTTTGAACAAGGAAGGAGGCGCCTAAGGTGGTTGTTGACCGCTTCTCCAAGATGGCTCACTTCATAGCTTGCAACAAAACCGATGATGCTAATCAAGTAGCCGAATTGTTCTTCAAAGAAATTGTTAGGCTTCATGGAGTTCCCACCACAATTGTCTCGGACCGGGACACCAAATTCTTGAGTTCTTTTTGGAAGACTTTGTGGAGAAAACTTGGAACTAAATTGTTGTTTAGCACTTCCTTCCACCCGCAAACAGATGGCCAAACGGAAGTGGTAAACCGCACATTGGGATCATTGCTAAGAAGCATCGTGGGAAAGAGACTCTCGGATTAGGATGCACAATTACCTTATGTGGAGTTTGCATACAACTGAAGTGTGCATAGTGCAACTCAAACATCTCCATTTGAGGTGGTTTATCGTTTCAACCCGTCCACTCCTTTGGACTTGATCCCATTGCCGAGCCAAGAACTAGCCAATCCGGATGGAGCACAAAAAGCTAAGCAAGTCCAAGCCATGCATGCTAAGGTGCAAAAGGCCATAGCCAAGAAAAATGAAGCCTATGCAAAGTATGCTAACCGTGGCCGAAGGGATGTGGAATTCAAAGTGGGCGATCTTGTGTGGCTACACTTAAGGAAAGAAAGATTTCCTAGCCAAAGAAAGTTCAAACTTCTCCCTAGGGCCGATGGTCCATTTGAAGTCACCGCGAAGATCAATAAGAATGCCTACAAGTTGAAGCTTCCCGGGAACTATGGAGTTTCGGCATCATTCAATGTACAAGATCTCTCACCATATTTGGGAGAAGTTCCGGAGGAAGCGGAGGAGCAGCCCATGGATTTGAGGGCAAATCCTCAATCACCCGGAGGGGATGATGTGCTCGGGAACCAACAACCACCAAAGGGGGCGACAACTCGGAGCCGAGTAAGACAACTAGCTAACATGTTTGTTGATTTTGCAGGTTTCACTTTTTCTTCCTTGGATCTCTTAGGAGCTCCCTCACATCATGATCAAGAACTCCCCAAGCATTGCTTACAATGGGAGTATAAATAAGAGGAGAAGTTGGTCGAGTTACAAGATTCTCCTTGCCGAAGCCTCCCACCCGAACCGTGACCACATCCGGCTCCATGCATTAAGATGGCCGAATGGCCCATCACCATTATGGGAGAGTGGTTCCTGCAAGAAGAGTCCATAAGGAGTGCTGAATATTTGTATATGTATTTGGGGTTATAAATCTTCTAAGTAGGGAAGTATGTTTTGTTGTAATCAAATTGGTTCGGTTTGAACCAATGTTGTTGGGGATTTTGGTTCGGTTTGGACCAACCCAAGCCCTTTTTCATGGAACTTAGGTCCAACCCTAAGTTTCTATTTTTCCCTTTTTTTAGATATGCTTGGGATGTGGCTTTAGTTGATAGTTCCATGTGGTTGGATTAGGAGGCTTGGTGGGACCCAATTCTCACCTAACTCCTACTTTAGCCACTCATTGGTCCCTAATTTAGGTTTATTATTTTTATTTCTTCTGTAATTTGGAGGGTGTATGAAACCCTCTTCCACGATGAATGAAAGGCAGAAAAGAGATATTGGTAAATTGAAGAAGCATTGAAGCTCTCAAGCCCTTCCTTTTCTCACGGCATTTGGGAATCTAGGTGAGTAACATCCTTGATTCTTGTTTGTCTTGGTGTTGGTGATTAGCTAGGATCACTAAACCTTATTCCAACCTCCTTCCTCACTTGTTTAGGAACAAAAGCGAGCTTGAAAATCCCATAGCCCTCCCCCATTTTTTGTTTGCATTTGTGTTTGTCTTTGGTGTTGGTTGCTGTTTTTGGTGCTTACCCGAGTGAATTTGTGCAACAAAAATCCAATTCGTGCCATTTCTATTTTCCGTGAACAAAAGTCCCCAATTTTATGGCTGTGAGTTCTTCTTTCATGGCTTGAAATAACTGTTCTTTACCTTTAGCCACAGCCCCTCCCCATCAAGAGTTATGCATGCTTTTTTCACTTCCTTCTACCCGAACTTCTGAAATCGGGCAGTTCTGTCCATCATTTTTCTATCATCAATATCTTCCAATCTACCAGTGTTTTTCACCTCAAACCACTTGCAATTTCTTCCCACTTAGTTGAAGTTAAGTTTTGAGAATTTCAACCCTCCCAGACTCCCTGCATTGGAAGTTGTTCAGAAGTCTCCCCAACACCCCTACACTGTTTCTTTCAGCTTTGTCGGTTTGTGCACCTAAAATTGCCTCCATGTATTTTATTGATCCGCACGTGTTTTTAAGCTGTAAATTTGGCCAAACTTAGCCCACTCTCAAAGGTTTAAGTCCTCCAATTTCTAGCTAAAGCCCCTGTATGCGTTTGGAGTTCTCCTTGCTCCATTCCCCTGTTGCTTCCTACCTTTCTTTCTCTCGGCAGATTGTTGCCATCTCCTCTCTTCCCGACACCTCCGCATCTTGGAGCGTGTCACTTTGGTCGCTCCCGATCTGCCTCAGAAGGTGTTTCTGAGGCTAAGTTCCCTGAAAAATGAGCAACTAAGTTAGTTATTCTCCACGCTCATTGGGGCTAGATCGGTGGCACCCTCCGGTTGCACATCAGGCAAGATGCGGCCACGGCGCGACGTTCGTGCTGGAGTGGGTGGACATGGTGCGGCACGCACGCGTCGAGGTGCGGCCATGGCATGGCAGCGGTTGCCCAGATACGGCTGTGGCAAGTCACGCGTGCAAGGGTGAGGGTGCGGCCAGGGTGCGGCGTTCGTGCTGCCATTTCACCGCAAGCGCGTGCCGAGGTGCGGCCATGGCGCGGCACGCGCGGCATGATTCAAGGCTTTCGAATGCACTACCATGCAATGTCACCGAGCCATTCGAGTGCAAACTATTTTGGAACAAGCTTAAATTATTTTTACATGTTCCCAACGGCAAATGAGGATGTTTCTCAGCGTTAGGTGAGGTTTGGTAATTTCTATGATTTATTGTAATTTTTTAAATGACAGAAACTAAGTAATTCACTAAAAATCGGTGCATCATCCAACATTTCTCAAAAATTGAGGATAGACCCCTCTTTGGTGTCCCTTTAAATTTGCAAAATTTGTTTGGGAAAGAAAGCTCAAAATCTTGAGTTTTTTAAAAAAGTGACGCTTCGGCACATACGATGTGCACTACTGCCAGGGCCAAAGTGTTCCGAATTGCTTTTTAGGGGAGGAGGTATACTGAGGTATGGGTGGGTAAGGCGCCTATGTGCATCGATGGGCGAGGCATGTGTCCATCTAACGAAGGGTGATGGAGGATGCCCTTTGTGTTCGGCGGGCATGGCCAGTCTCCGGCGACCTTTTCGGCGGTGACGGGGAAGAATGGGCAAACGTTCGATGCAGCGGCCATGGCACCTATCACCCTCGATTATCCTTTGACTTTGCTGGCACTCAATTTTCGTAAGATGTCATCGTTCGAAAGTTATGCCATCGATCAGAAAAGATGAAGCTTGTGAACGGTAGCCTTGAACGGCCTCAAGCGAGCATGCTGGGGTGGCTCTGCAAAACTCGGGCAGCAATCCTTGCAATGTGGCATCCCTAGCACCGACCTCGTATTTGTGTCCCTCGTATATTCAGTTGTAGCAAAGATTTGTCGTGCTCAATGGCTGGTGCTATCAAAGTAGTAATTGGTTATCTCGTGTCACCAAAGGTGGTCGCGGCTGCTATCATGGTGGCTGTGTTTGCTTGCGGCAAACTTTGTTTCTGGTTGCTCACTGTGGTTGCACCGGTCGACGATCATAAGGTGGATTCATTACAAGCGACTCGATCGACCCTCGATTGTCGAAAATGTAGCCGTAGCTCGGAAAAATGACTCGGTGATCGTTTGCCTTGGGCGGCCTCGGGCGAGCATGCCGGGGGTGACTCCTCAAAATTTGGGAAGCAATCCTTGCAAAAGATTTGTTGCGTGTTCGATAACCGGTCTTCGTGCTCGTTGGTCATGTGCTATCAAAGGAGCAATTGGTTGTCTCGTGTGGCCAAAGGTTGGCGTGGCTGCTGTCATGGCGGCAATGTTGCTTGCGACACACTTGATCTCTCATTTTTCACAGCGGTTGCACGCTGTCGACGTTCAGAAGCTGGCCTTTTGACAAGCAACCCGATCGACCATTGTTGCCGCTGCTTATGAAAGTCGCGCTAAGCTCACTTTGCTAGATGGTGGAGATATGCTGTGTTAGTTGTTGGATGTCCGGCAGGCTCGCGGTTGTAGCTCAGCCTTTTCTTGGCTTCGTTGGAGAAAAAAGTGTGTGAGTCGTATTTTAGGCGTGTAGCTTATTGGGATCATTGCTTTGTGCAATGAACTGTTGCTCCGCATTCTTTCTCAAGGTGTTTGCTCGAGTGGGCTAGCTGTTTGTCGTGGCAAATGCATCGGTTTATGTACAATTGACCCAAACTCGACATGTCCATGTCTCGTGGAGCCTTTTAGTCGAGGGGGAGGGGGAAGAGAGGGGGAGTTTCGGGTACTTCGGGCGATTGGGGAAATTTGGCCGCAAAGAGGTTGCTGGCCTTGCCTGTGCATTTGGTGAAGGTTGACCCGAGGGGGAGTGCTCAATTTGTGGAGAGGAGGGGAGTTCCGTGGTTGAAGGGGGACGGGGTGCGGAAGTCTTTGGTCAGTGGGGGTGTTAGGACGAGAAGGCTTTCCTGGGTCAGCACGGGCAATTGGTGATTGAGGTGTAGGAGAGGCAGGCTTTTTGTTGCACATTGATGCACTGTGGTCCAAGGATAAGCAAGAGGTGCAGAAGAGATGGTCGGCTTCATATATGATTTTTTTGTCTAAATTCGTTGCCCATTGAGCCTTTAAAGTTAACCTCCCGGATAAGGTCTTTAGAGAGATCAACCTCCACAAGGGCCCATGCATATCCCATTCTTCCGAAGGTTTTGGTTACGAGGTCCTTGGATATGGGCCTGCCAACGACTGAGCAGATTTTGCTTAGAGCGATAGGGCTCCAGCATTCTAGAGGAAGCTCCAGGAGGGTGATCCAGACCGGGACAATCCTGAATTCCGCATTCCCGAAAGCGAAGTATTGTGGTCTCTCCTTTAGAAGAAGGGTTTTACCGTAAATGGAGTAAGGACCATCTCTAAGAATGCGCCGGCAATCCTCAGCCAAATCAAAGACGAATGTGGTCCACCCCTTGGTGCTAGGTATTATTTTGATCTTGCTATTCCATCGGACAGTGAGTTTGAGCAGGCCAACTTTCCTCAGGTGCCTCGAGGAGAAAACCCCACAAGAGTGTGCCCGATTTCATCTACAACATCAACCATTTCAGATTGGAGGAGTTGGAAGCCATTAGAACAATGTTGTTGTGANTGGTCTCTCCTTTAGAAGAAGGGTTTTACCGTAAATGGAGTAAGGACCATCTCTAAGAATGCGCCGGCAATCCTCAGCCAAATCAAAGACGAATGTGGTCCACCCCTTGGTGCTAGGTATTATTTTGATCTTGCTATTCCATCGGACAGTGAGTTTGAGCAGGCCAACTTTCCTCGGGTGCCTCGAGGAGAAAACCCCACAAGAGTGTGACCGATTTCATCCACAACATCAACCATTTCAGATTGGAGGAGTTGGAAGCCATTAGAACAATGTTGTTGTGAAAGAGCATGGCCTTGTTCAGGATCCCTGCTATTCTTAAGAAGGTCCGCAAAGGAGCGGGACAGATCTTTCGGTTACTGGTCATCAGGTGCAACCAGAGTGAATCATTTAGGGGAGGGATGAACTTTCCAAGCAGGCTACCCCGGTTAGAGGATGAGGGAAGGGGAGGGAAGTCTGGGCATTCAAGGGATAAAGGAGAGAGAGGGATGGGAGGGGGGACTCAAGACTTAGTTGATTTTGTGGAAGGTTGGAGGGGTTGCTTGGTTCAGCCGATAGGGCGTAAGCCTTCAAGTTTTTTTTCTTAGTTTTTCTTTTTTGGTCTGGACCCGATTTGGAGGCCAGTTTTTTGTCCATTTGAGACGGACAGGTGGCAGCAGATCAGATATTTGGGAGTTGAGGTGGGAGGGGGCGGCGTTTAGGGCGGGGGGATGGCCGACAATTTGTACGATGGGAGAAAAGGATGGGGTGATTGGTGGCAGAGGTGGATGTCAATGGGGGTAGGTGAGATAGGGGATGGTCTACTGGAGAGGGGGGGTGATGTGCAAGTAGCACGCACCACCGGTCTAACCCAAATGAGCACACAAAATTTCATTAACTTAGTTGCTCATTTTGCAGGAAGGACACCTTCCGAGGCTGATCTGGAGCGGCCAAAGATGTTACACGATTGGTGGCCGAGCATTCCCGGCCACGACACGCCCGGCGCGCCCTACCACGACACGCCCGGCGCCCACCACCGCGACCATGAGACAACGACCAGCAAAGAATCGGTCGTTGGCCTGGATTTCGGCCCAATGAAATAAGTGACCGACATGGGAGAACGCTTGATCCAATTCTCACAGATCGAGTGCTCATTCATGAAGGCCGGATCTTCGGCCACCTTGGGCCAACTTTCGGTCACATTTGTTTTTATTTAATTTTATTGTCAAATAATTGTTCGAGAAGGAAGGAAAGCAGGCCCAAAGAGAAGAGGAGAAATAAGGCTAAGTATTGGAGCGCATTGTTGGAGGCCTCGGTCAACCAAGAAGAACTTCGGTCAACTCAAGGTCTTAGGCCAGATTGCATCGACCACCCGACCTAATTATCTGAGTAATCAGATTATTTAGTCAAAGGAAGGTCAAGATTCAAATTGGCCCGAGCCAATCCCCCGGTGTCCCGAAAAGAGTCAACCCGAGGTCGCCGGGTGCACTTCTTCACTCGGTCAACCCAGGAGCTTAGGGATCTTCTTTTTCAAATTGGCCCGCGCTAATCCCGAGATGTGCGGAGCTCGTTCCCCATGGGCAACGGAAGATCTTCTTTCAAAATAGTTGGGCGCGCACATTCATTCAGCCAACTTCAGACATGTGGAAGCCCCATTTCAAATTGGCCTGAGCAAAGCTCCCCGATGCCCGAAGCATGATCCATTTTGAAAAGAGCCGTGCGCACCCACTTGGTTAACCGAAGGTCTTCCCCGGTCCACCGCGGTCTCCATTCAAATTCAGCCGCGCATATCCATGATGGTTCAAATTTTCAGCTTAAGAGGGAAGCATCGGGACCTTCCATTTCAAATTAGCACGCATCAAATCCCTTGACGCCCGGAGCTTGGTCAAGCCTCGGCGTCCATTTTAAAAGAACCGCGAGCGCACTCCCTCGGTAAACCAAAGGTCTTCCCCGGTCCACCATGGTCTCCATTCGAATTCAGCTACGCATATCCATGTTGGTTCGAACCTTCAATTGAAGAGGAGCGTCTTTGCTCTCATCTCGGTCAAAGAAGATCTTCTCCCGATCGATCCAAGGCGTCCACCGAATCCAAAGGCTTAGACTTTTTCTTTCTCATTTTTAGTTTAATTGTTATTTAAGTGTATCTCCACTTAGAAGGCAGAGAGAGAATTTGAATAAAAATTGTGCAAACGCACCTTCTTCCTTTGGTTGAAGCTCTTTCCGACATAAACTTCTCTGGTGAGTCATATCCGGCCAAGAGCATCGCCCCTTTGCACGTACGATCGGTGCGTCACATCCGAGTGCGAGCGAGGTCTACCAACCGAACACTTTGATTGCTCAAGTGTTTGAATTGCCCGACCATCTTAAACAAAACACTCCCTAGAGTCCATTTCCTTCCACGAGCTATCATTCACTGCCATTGTCCGATTACACCCCTCATTCGACCACCCCAGCCATCTTTCCATTTCTTAGAGTCATTTCATTATTCTCCACGCCATTCTCCCACATTTCCCTTCCATTTCGATCCCTCATTCCAAATCCAACATTCGCCCGAGCTAATTTTCCCGTGCGCCGTACCTTCCCCTCACCCGTGCCCCGCGTACGCGCACAAGTCTGACCCAGGACGTGCGAACCATCCTAGTTTGCACATCAGGGGGGAGGAATAAATTTAATATTTCCAAGTGTACGTGAAGGGTATGGCCTGGGAGAAAAGGACGGGTAGATGGATGACCGGCGGCTAGGGAGTGTGCGGCATGGATATACAGCTGAGGCAGACAACTAGTCACCTAGAGGGATGTCCGGCTTATAGGGAGGTGATGAACGACGGCTAAAGGGGGATGTCTGGCAGCCAGGGGATGGGCGCAAAATGACAGAAAATGAAGATTGGGATTTTGAAATTTTGGGGGAGGGAGGGAGGGAGCGCCGATGGACTTTCGGTGACCCTTTCGGAGAATTCCGGCTATGAAAAAATGGAAAAGTTAGAATCGAGCTACAGGGGTTGTAAAATCGGGATGGGGGAAGGGAGGGGAGGTCAAAAAGGGTGAAATTAGGTTAAAGGATGGAGCGAATCGAGAGATATTGAGTGACGAACTTCGGGAGAGGATGCTAACGGTAAAACAATAGAATGACTTTCCGAAGCCAACACCCCGAAATATTAATCAGCCACGACTTTAATCAACCATGTTCGATCCAGCAATGAAGTGGTAGTGGAGGAAATGGGGGAAGGAGCCGGGGATGCCTTCGGAAGACAACTCCCCGAGGGGAGAGGGATCAAAACTCCTATGATAGAAAGGAGAGTGAACTAACCGCAAACTTTCGGTCATTTTGAAAGAGCCGTGCGTGCCCAAGAACCACAACGGACCTTCATTCAAATTGCTGCACGCGTATCAACACTTAGTCAACCAAGGACACCTGGAGTCTCCGTTTCAAATTGGCCCTCGCCAATACCCCCATGTGCGGAGCATGGTCAACCCCCGGTCGCCATTTTGAAAGAGCCACGAGCGCCCAAGAGCCACAACAGATCTTCGTTCAAATTGGCCGAGCACGCATCTTCACTCGGTCAACCCAGGAGCGTCGGGATCTTCCAATTCAAATTGGCTCGCGCCAATCCCTTGGTGTCCGGAGAGGAGTCAACCCCGAGGTCGCCATTTTGAACGAGCCCGCGCGCGGCCACAAGGATAACGGACCTACTGTTGCTTGAAAATGTAATCGCAATTAAACGCAAGTGCACGTATCGCAACGTAGTAATAAAAATATCGATCCCACGAGGACAAGTCAATTTTCAATTCAGAGAATAAATTGCAAAGTAAAAGAAATAAAATAAAAATCGTAACTTTAAATATTCACAAAAAGAATTAAAGAATAAAGAATAGGTTTTTTTATCATGGTTTTGGTTTTCTTCTAATCTAATGTGCAAGAAAGTAAATTGCAGAAGATAAAGTGCATAAAATAAAGTTGGTGGTCGAATTGAGAATTAGAATTAATCTCGGAAAAAATTAACTATAATCTACTTAAGCAAATCAACATAAAAAATCCAAACTTTGATTAAAACTAAATAGTTCTACAATAACTATCAAGAGTTCATAAAATTCACGGAAATTAAAATGAAAAGCAAAGGAGAGAAATTTGATCCTCGCCGTCGAAAGCCGTTGTTCTCACAGCCTCATTCCCCGCCGCCGTAGTCGTCGCCGCAAACCTCTTCTTCGGATTTATGCCCGAAGCTTGATCGTGAATCCCGTTCTCCAATTCTACACACCCAATTCGTGGTGTTAACCTTTCTTTAAGTAATCTTCGTGGGCTGTAGCAGATCT
>QAOC01047785.1:0-19033 GCA_003255005.1 Begonia fuchsioides | reverse complement strand
GTATATTTGGCTCGTTAGGCTCGGCTCGTTAGGCTCGGCAGGCTCGTTAGGCTCGTAGCTCGCGAGCCAGCTTGAGTTGAAATTTTTTTAACAAAAGCTCGTTAGGCTCGGCTGCCTCGTTAGGCTCGGCTGCCTCGTTAGGCTCGGCTCATTAGGCTCGACAGGCTCGACGAGCTAGACTTTTTCAGGCTCGGCTCGGCCGGCTTGGCTCGTTTGCCATGTCTACAGTTGGGAAGGATGATGATATGCATCGCTGGCATCATCATCATCATCATCGCTGCTAATCATATCAGCTGTACTGAAGTTGGCGTAGAAGAGTCAAACCAATCTCTCTACACACAACCCATTCATCCCAACTCATCCTCAGAGGCCAATCTTCTCAAACATCTAAACTATGCCCATCATATCAAACGTAGCGAACATAACAGGATCAGGCAAAGTAATCATCCGATGGGCATAGACATTGTAGAACAAACGCTTCTACTGGATCATCTTAAGCTCTCAAAAAGAGCTTGGATAGGCATCCAGGGCAAAATCTCATGTGGTCGGAGAGGTTGAGATGGTCTAGGCTCAGATGATCCCTACAACGACATCTTTGTGTCATCCGTAATTCTAGAATGTATTGACAAAATTATAAATTTTGGAAGAGTTTTACTAAGTTGTTAATTTTATCAAAATAGACAAGGATATGGAAATATATAGAATTTTGGGAAGTGGGAGGGATGTGTTGGAGTTGGCCGTTAGGGCTTGTTTGCCTCCCAACCTTCATTATGATGTGGGGACAGAGGCCCCTTGCTCCTTCACCCTCACGCGGGGGTTAGACCTCCCGCCTCGCCCCTTGCGTTAGAAAGTGCAGGGCTGAACTTGAGTGTGGAACCTCCCTCATAATTAGAATTGTCTATCCCCTAAAGCTTCTATAAATAGAGGGTTGAGGAGAACATGCAAATTGATCTGACGAAGAGAGAAAATCGTGAGAAGAGAGTAACATTTTGTCTAGAAGAGGAAGAGAAATCGTGAGAATTATTGAATGGGTCGAAAATAAAAGTGTGGTACTTTTGCACATATTGAGAATTCTAAAAGAGGTGAATTCGCTTAGAGGATATTTTCCAAAAATATTTGATTTCTAGAAGAATATTGTAAATTTTTGTTTTTGATAGTGAGATCGTTTTTGATTTAGTGCCTGTGATTGTTCTCGATTTGGGTTTACACGTAAAATTGTTAGTGTATAATTTCTTATACTTCTTGACCGTTATAAGTTAGCAGTGTGAGAAAATATTTCTTTTATTTTTCGGATCACATCTATTATCAATTATCAGATCGCCTATCTACTAATGCAATTGTACTTTGTAAGTTTTGTTTAAGGAGTCTGTCTTTTAAGTGAGACTGTTCGTGATCCCTCTCGCCTCTCTTAGGAACCAACTTTGAAAGGTAATTCTACCTATGTGACTGCAAAAGCAGTCTTTCCGATAAATTATCCTGATCAGTACATTACACGACGATTATTTTGTATTCTGATTCTATTTTCCCAACATGATCTTGTCTTCATGTTTAGGAGGTGAGATGCCTGTATGCGACAAGAATAATTGGATTAAATTATTGTCCCCAATAGGGATTCTATAATTATTTAGACAGAGAATATACAATTTACCAAATTACAAATCCTAATGTGAAATTATATTTACCATTAGGACTAATTCTTGTGATTGAGAAATTATCTTATGAATGGTAATTAAAAAAAATGGCAGTCATCCTCCCTCAAAGTGATGCTAGTTGAGCAAAAAACATCCATTTTTCTTACAAGCAATTGATGCTCAAATGATCTATGCATTTTCAGCCATATATTTGAGTATTTCTTAATTTTGTATTAATTTGGTTGGTTTTTTCTTTTCCAGGGTCTGTTCATCAAATTTTGGATGCTCATTCTCATTACAATCAAGGTAGGGCATGGGACGTCAGCCATTTATGTTGATTGTCTAGTTCAGACAGATGTTGCAGAATCTATGCCGATAAACCCCAACCAAAGTCTCTGAGACAATGAAAAGATGAACTTCCTTTGCCAGCATTTTATTATTACCAAGGCAGAACAACCCCTGACTGATGATTTTAAGGTAGGAAAGTAGTAAATATATTCTCCCTATATTAACTTTTTTGGTATTCTTAAAGCAATTAGTGATGTCTTATGTCGTTTGAACCTCATGTGTGCTAGATTTCTATTGCAGTGAATCAAAAGTCATCTTTTCCATGACAAAACATTGCCATCCTTTTTCCCCAATTTTAGCTTGGTCACTTAATATTTACTTGTGCCTACAGGTAATGTTCTAAACTTGGTAATCTTAATTATGGTGGAATATACTTTTTGGTTTATATACTTATATGATTTACTACGTGCATTGCTTTTGGACCTTCTTCATATGTACATAATCATGAATGCTGTATATAAAACTTTGCTAATTAATGACATCTTGGCTCCAGGAACTTGCATACTCNCTCTTCATCCAATTGTTCAAGAATTGTCTCCACCTCCAACAGATTGAAGTGGACAAGAGAGAATGGATAAGAGGGAAGACGAGGAAAAAATGGGAAATAAAGAGGCTTGTGCTTCAAATAAGCCTGCCAAAAGCTGAATGAATCATGTGGTGTGGTTTTTTATTCGAAGCCTGTCAAAAAAGCTGTAATTTGGTAACCTTTTTGTTTGTGTAGCTCTCTTCAAATCTAACGAAGAAAAAGAAAAAAATATCTTCAAGTATGGTTTGAACTACAACTCTAGAATCAAACTGAATTGAAAGTTTAGTTATGCTTTCGAAACTTTAGGATTGATTAGGTACTAAATTTCAAAAGAAATGTTTGGTGAACGAAGTAAAATCTAATCTTTTTTCAAGATCAATGCTTTAGTTGCATCAATAATGTGTCAATAGTCATAGTGAAACCAAGACATTGTTGGCAGAGATGTGACCCAACGTTAAACAACAACGCATAACAACTTTGAGTTATTGATTGTATGTAACTAAAATGTCTTGAATTACAACCACTTAAGGTGCCAAACTAAAATGTTGAATAGCAACCTTGCTCGTACTATAGCGAGCTTGGACTCGAGCATGGTTTGTCGCTCAAAACATCAAATAGGCTTTGCAAGTAGGCTCAGGGAATGTATATGAAGAGGGCAAGCGATCGATACATATTGATAGATTGACGTTAAAAAAAAATTAATGTTAGGAGTGTTGTAAAAAAATCAAAAAGTTCGATGTGTTGGTTGCCAGAGAAATTTGTTTAGAGAGTTATTGAAATCACGTCAAACGTTCATTTTGTCTAGTGAAATTAACTCTATAATTTTATTAAGATTATTTTTTGAAAATTTAAGTTGTGATAATTTCAAATTTATGTTGTGAAAATTTGAAGTTTCTCGAGTGGTGCAAAACTTATCCCTAAAACCTCCAAACTTTAAAGAAATAGGTTGAAAAAACCTCAAACTTTGAAATTCATAAAGAAAAAACGTGGCATGAGACGAACTACTCCCAGGCAGAGGCCGAGAGAGGGTGACCCGGGGGGGCGTACATTATTGTCCTTTGAAATTACGAAACGATATTGAATAAAAGTTCAAAGGTTCATCTTGCAAAATGGTTTGAATGTTTAAACGATTTTGGATGAACATTTGAATGATTTCACATGAAAGTTTGAACGTTTTTTTCAAAAATCGTTTGGTCACTTCAAAGGATATGCTGGCATGTTAACCTTTGAAGTTGCAAAACAATTTTGAAAAAAAGTTTAAACGTTCATCTTGCAAAATCGTTTGACCGTTTGAATGATTTCGGATGAATGTTTGAATGATTTCGAATGAAGATTTGATCATGTTTTTCAGAAATCGTTTTGCTACTTCAAATGATACTTTGGCGTGTTGAGCTTTGATTGATGTGATAAATATAAATAATATATTTTAACTACATCAATCATAGTTCTACAGATTAACTATACAATTAAAATGTATATATAAGAAACTAAATGTAGCATTATTCCTTGTTTAAATATAACATAATTGGGTATCTCATTTAACAGGTTCTGTCATTATCGTTGAAAGTGTACAAAGGATAATATAATTCCGTTATCCAAATCAAAGCATTCAGATTTTAGTGTCTAACTTCATCCATTTCTTCGAGATTTCGCAAATTTTCCAAGTTTTGTTAGTCTTCATGTTTAAAATTCAAGACAACGCAAACCAAATGCTATATGAAATATCAGTTTAGGGTAAAACCTGCAAGCGTTGAACCGTCGCAGAAGGTTAAAAGTTTTGGAGAAATATGGTTGCTATTGCAGAAAGGATCGTGGGTACAATAAGTCACCCTTTCTGGGTTTTAGATAACAGCATAAAATATCAACAAATCAACCCACGTATCTCTTGGTAACCCTAACTTTCATCCCATGCTTCATGTTGAGAATGATGGAAGCACTTGGAGACACAATATGCCCTTTCAGAAGCTCAAGCTCGTAGTTATGGAGTATAGAAGCAGCCACCATTTTCAACTGAGTAAACGCCGTTTGCTTTCCGATGCACGTCCTCGGCCCTGCGTTGAAGGCCATGAACTTGTACGACGGCTCGTGCTTCACCTTCCCCGATTTCTCTGAAATCCATCTTTCCGGCCTGAACTCTGCGCTGTCTTCTCCCCACACCGACTTCAACCTCCCCAATGTGTAAAGCGAGAACAAAATCTATGGGCATAATAAAATCAAGACAGGATACTGTTTAAGTAGGATGAGAACGTGTGTTAGCCGTACCTTGACGCCTGGTGTCACGACATGGCCGCTGGGAAGAACATCTTGTCGGAGCGGAGCTTTGTGTTGGAACGGAACTGGGGGATAAAGCCTCAGCGTCTCGCACAGGGCTGAGTGCAAGTACACCATGTTGTCCAGTTCTTCAATTCTAAACGCTCTTTTTCCACTCTTCTTCTCTTCTTCTGCTGTTTGGGTCCGGTTTATCTCTTCTCTGATCTTGTTTTTTGCTGATGGGTTGGTCGCAATCAGGTAAAAAAACCATGAAAGAGCAGCGCTTATCGTGTCTCTTCCTGCAATCATGAGATTCAAAACTGTGTCTCTCAGAAACTTGTCGCCTCCTTCAATGGCGGGTGTCATGTAGGAGGTTATCAGATCAGAATCATCGTCTTCATTTCGCTCTTTCAAAAGAGCTTTTTTCTTTAGCTCTTCTTTCTTCATGGTTAACAGTTGGGCTACAGTTTCATCGATGATTTCCCAAGCTTTCAGCATTTTCTTTGCCTGACCGAACCGGAATTTTAACTGTAATTTCCACAGAGGTTTAGGGATGAAGTGTCTGAAGAAAATAAGTTCTTCAACTTCATCCATGGCGGCCGAGAAAGGACTTTCTGGTAGTTCGACTGAGAGACTTTTTGGGTCGAACCCAGTGACGAACTTGCAGGTGCTGTCGAGAGCAAACCTCTTGATCAAATCTTGGAGATCAAAATATCTGCCCTTTTGGCTCATAGTGTCAAGAACAGGGAAAAGCCCTTCCTCCACCTTCTTCGCTGTCGTTTTCTCCAAGAAAATTCGAAACTTATTCCCGTCCAACAAAGCTTTCGCCATTTTTCTCTGGTTCAACCAAGAGTCTGAATCAGAATTGAAAATCCCATCTCCTAAAATATCGAAAATGAACTTGAATTCCTCCCCCTTGGGATAATTCTGGAAGTTTGCACTCAAGATGTGGTGAATGTTGGCTGGATCAGCAGTCCCTAAAATGTCCATTCCGGCGAACCAGACAGCTTTGAAGGCGAAAGTAGCGCCGGATCTCTCGAGCACTTCAGTGCAGCGGTCATGTATTCGCCGGACATGGAGGAAAATGGTCGGAATCATTCCGATTAATGGCCAGTTCCAAGGAAGACCATGGATGTCGAGGAGGCAGCGTAGAAGAAGAAAGAAGAAGAAGGAAAAGAAAGGCAAGAGGATTTCCAGTGGCGGCATTGGAATCAAATCCTTAGAGCTTATCCACGTTCTCTTCTCTCTTCCATGGACTTATATTTGAATAATTGCATGCCCAAGTATTAATCAATTATTGCATTTTAAAGTAAGCATCCAAGTTTGCTCCTAGAGATGCAACAATCCTAAAGAAGAATTAAGCTTAATTTGGATGGGTAATGGGAGGTGAGAAACCCTAGTTGGACACTTACCCGAATCCAAATATTGAATCGTGAAAAGACGTCTAATCCAACAAAATAATTGAGCCCGATATCATGTTGAGTTGATGCTTTGTATCGTATGTTTGTCACAGTCGAAAGTGTCACGCCTGTCGGATCGAATTGGCGCACCAATAATGCATCCAACAGTAACACGTAACAACTACCTGTCCAAACCCCATCAGTGAGAACCACGGATCGTAAGATATTCTAGGGTTTAAGAGCAAAACTGTGGACCTAATAGGATCATTGAATAAGACGAATCTAAGAGCTTGTTTCCATCAATAAAAATTATTTACGAGGGTGACCAACGAAGATGCAAGAGTTGCAGAGCGAGCCAGCCGTTTAATGCCACGACAGTGTGTGTTTTGTGAGTGGAAACCACCACCAAACTAGCCCTGATACACTGATGTTTATGGTTATTGTTGCGAGTGTAACTACTAGTTTTAGCTGGCAAANTCCTCGCAACCGAGCGAGCTAGAGCAACAAAGCTCCATGCTCTACTTAGGAGTTAACTTTTTAAAATTTTACAAAATGTTAGATCTGCCAAACAAGGTACCTGTCTGTCATTACAAAGTTCAAATAACCTTAAGGGACTTGGTGGCAATGTCATCGATCTGGGTTCTTCCTTTTGCAAAACACGACAATTTCGTAGAAATATTGTATTTGTGAGAGAGAACCACTGGACAAAAGATATTGATTAATAGTGGCGGTAATGAAAAGTAGAAATTCATTCATAGAGTAGTCACAACGTATTGGTGTCGAATTTTATAATCACTTCTCTAGTCCTCAACTTGAGGTATTGCTTTTGAGAGTGAGTGTTCATTATTATTTCCTTTTGAAACTCAGGAGAGGGGTAACATAGGTTTTGATTGAAACCCTAAATTTTTTATTGAAACCCTAAATTGAAAAATGTGTTAACAGTTGGATGTCAATCTCTATCTCTCTTATTTTCTTATATAATTGCAATACGACTTAGTAATTTATATTAAACAAACCACAAAAAAGTTAGTAGAATCTAACTCACTCCCTCCCTCCCTCATTTTATCATCCTCTTTGTCGAGAGTATAGATTGATTTGGAAGGCAATGACATTTTGTGCAAAGGAAATAGAAAAAGTTTAAGTCGTCGGATTAACGTGGTTCGAAAGGTTGTGAAAGAATAATCAATCCTTGTTGCATGTTTCTAGTGGTCTCAAACCTCTAAAACCTAATATCTTCTTTAAATCACATGCATCTAAATTGTTCTTCCCTGCTATTAGCATATCATCAACATATAATAGAATGTACACAAGATCAACTAAATTTTCTTGTCGAAGTGTTTGATTTAGTCAAATTTATATTGATTTACACACCCTAAGCAAATGACATGACTAGTGAGCATATATCTTGAAAGATGCAGCCACATCTATTTAATTTATTTGTTTAAGTGTTTTTTTTTTCATCAAGTTAAATTTAGACAGTTTCTTCAATATCCTAGAAAACTTTTTCCTCTCTTCACCTCTGTTCAAAGCACATCGAAATAGAAAAATTAAAGTTCACATCTTTCCATTACAAGGCCTTGGTTTAACAGCAGCCACTTCATCATCTGATCAAAGAAATATCTACTATAAGCGAATTTATGCAACAACTTACAGGAATATGTAACAAACTTGCTTTTGTTCATGAAAAAGTATCCAGCGTCGTCTATAATCACTCATATTAGCAATGGATGTAATGTTCTTCTTCCAAAAGCTCCCTTGAAACATTATGCAAAACTTTTCCACTAACCAAAGAAAAATTATTCACCAATTAATACATCCCAGTCTTATGCATCGTTGCCTTTTATCTCGTACATGCTCATGTTTGGGAACCCTACTTTACTTTGTCCGTGGATGGTTTTCCATATTTTCTTTCAACTTATTAAGAGCTAAATAGAAAAACTAAAGTTCACATCTTCCCATTATAATTTTTTCCTCTCTTCTTTTCTCCTTCACGTTGGTATCCGTAACCGCCTTTCATGCCCTCACACTCATGTTCAAAATGAGAGGGTAGAACTTAACAATCGTCACATAGTGGCAGTTGGTCTTTCTTTACTTATTAAGTTTCATCTTCCAACGGAGTACTGGTCATATGCTTTGTCACATCCCGTTCTTTAAAAACCTTTTGAAAACAGCTGTAAAAATTTTCTTTTCGTAAATACACTTGAAATACTTGACTTGAAAATTTAGCGGAAGCGTAATACTTTAAACGTTGAGCTAATGAACCATACACGTGTAAACCACTATTACATCAATATAGGTTAAAGGTAACTTTATACAAAATAACAATTTTCATTCATTTAAAACGCTTGACATAATTGTTCAAGACTTTAACAAAAGGCTTCACCAACATCATTCAAAATATCGTAAAGCATCTAATTAGTTTTGCCATAAAACATCAAATACATTGAAACCATTTTCTTTTCCTTCTCTCACGGGTCATCGCTTGGTTTCGTAAACAGCCCGCTCCAAAACAGCTTCATCCACATGTCATGGTACGTAATGAGAACTAAATTCCTCATCCCGAGCTCCGTCACCTACATCACAAAGCTTAACTAGTGAGCCTAAGGCTCAATAAGAAATCATAATATCCTACATGCCTAGCATGCTCATGATATGCTTAAAACATGTTCTTTTCGTAAAACATGTCTTTTTTCAAATTATTTTGGGGTGAGGATTCGTGTCTCATATCACGACCATCCTCAAAACGTCATTTCATTTTTTTAGAGTGAAGATCCGTGTCCCATACCACGACCATCCTCAAAACTTAACTTGATACATGTTGTCATTACATCGCATAAAGGGGAAATGCATTATTCTCATAACTTGATAACTTGATAAAGAGTTAGCACCTACGGGGTCCTCTTATAACTTGATACTTGATAACTTGATCTTCATGCGATGAATGGTGACATTTTGAATGCATGCTTGATAAATATTTTTCTTGAAATATGATGCATGAATGAGATGACATGCAAAACTTGACAACTTGACTTAATTCATGCATTCTTGATAACTTAAGAAATCATGTTTTGCTTAACAACTTAACATAAATCACACATAAACACATATGTCTCTCAAATGCACTTAAACTTTATTTCTTAACATATTTTTCATGTTTTACGTATTTAGGCGCTACTTATAGCATACATATCACAATTCAATGTCACACAAACACCAATCACACCCATATTATTGGGCCGGTGTACTGTACGATGCACCCCAAACAGATTCCATACATATATAACTATAATGTATTCATTTCATGCTTAATAACTTAACATTAACATTTCTCAATTATTCAATCACGTCAACCTCAGTCCTACTCTTTGTGATGTAGGCCCCGAAGGGCAAAACACATGTAATGAGTTCTTACCTCATTTCCAAGCTGAATTCCTACTCACTTTCCTTTAATTTCTTTGACTTGTCTTCAAGAACACCTTAAAAATCACAATTAACTAAAATAAGTACCCAATATTTTATTTATGTTTTTCACCTAACTTTCGGGGCTCATAACTCTTTCTATACTTATCCAAATTCCATTTAATTGGTATCAATCTCTTTCTTATTCTGTCTACTACATTTCATATGAAAAAGTAGTGGCCGAATTCGTAGCCTTCAACCCACTAAAACATACGTTTTAAAAAATCAGTCAGTTTCGTCTTACATTTTTGAAACTTTAAGTTTTCACTTAAAATCTCTAACATGCACGTCTATTTAACAATAATCCTACCATATTGCTCTCCAATTTCATCAATTGAGCATAATAGTAGTATAAATATGTACGTAGGCTTCATCTTTCACAACTCAAACTTCCAAGACACATCTCAAGCTTCCGAGACACGCCTTTGCACCAATTTGAGTACCCAACTCGAAAACTCACTCTCAAACACTCATAAAACTCACAAAATCTCACTTGGAGGTTGAGAGAACTTAGGAGAGGGAAGAGGGAGGTCGGGAAAATGGGTTAGCAGCTGGGAGAAATGAGTTTTTAAATAATTTCAGGCGTGGAAGACGAAGAGTTTTCGGATATCATCAAGGAGCGGTCGACACATTTAAACAAGGCGTCGACTTGTTCTACACGACATGTCGACCTACTACGGTTCATAGGTCGACCTCTATAGCTTGAAAAGTCAAGGTGTCGACCGCTTGTGTCAAAGTGTCGACCGATTTTTAAACCCGAGAGTTTTAAGGTGTCGACCGCCAGTTAAAACTTTCATAACTTTTGTTATATAATTTATATTTCTATGATTCAATCGTCATTCGTTTTCTTATTGAGTCTAGTTTAACTTTGTAGAAGATATAAATTTCAAATTTGGAATGTAAAGGTATAAATATATAAAACATCAAACATCGCTCAAAAGTCCATATTTCCTTAGTCTGGTTTTCATTCATTAACTTCTAACCTGCATAACTTTTTCACTACAACTTCAATCGAGTTGTTCAACCTATCTATATTCTCCTTTTGATGTTTTCTATAAATTATTAGAAGATTACTTTGTCACTTAAGTTCATCTGTAGCATGATAAAACAAGAAAACAGAAACTACCCTGTTATCGATTTTCAACATGGTAGTTGTTACTAACTGTAAATTTACAAAACCCATAACTTTCTCTAAAAATCTCCAAATTGAGTAAATTTTGTTGATATAGTTCCATAAACAATTCTATTAAATTTCATGAGAAGAACTTAAACTCATTTGAAGAACTTAAAATCTCTGAAATTGGCTTATCTTAACATTGTGTCAAGGTGGTTCACCTTGCAAGGGTCGACCGGTTTCTAACGTAGGTCGACCGGACCAAGTTCCTCACGACCAAGATATCGACCGATACTATTCATAGGTCGACCGGTCCTTCATTAACAACCTTCCATTTTCCATTTTCTCAAACTTTCATTCAATAATTAAACTGATTTAGTCCAACTTTCACATTGACCTTACTTTATCAACTACTAATTCTAACAATTGAATTCCAGCAAGTTAATCCTCATTTCATACCCTTAATCATAATTGAAATATAAGATGATATACTTATAAGACTTTGAATTATGATGAAAGGGTCGGGTGTTACTACACGATTGAAACTCTGGCATTTTCCTTTATTTTCATTCACTTTCCACCTCCAACACTTAACAACTTTTATTCTAACATCCAACTTTGTTTCCAAATCATCTAAATTACTATTTCAAAAGTGTAACACCACTTCAATATCCATCATCCTTTAACACATATTGTACATTTGTCATAACGTGCTATATTCATATAGGCTTAGGTTGCCCAGAAAAGTGGGGTGTTACATGCTTTTTCTTCCACTGTTCATATAATCAACCTTCTCCAATCCAGTTCTTAGTTTAGTTACACCTCATAAAATTTTATTCAAATCTGATCCGTCGGTCAGCTTCTCGAGTCTTTGGCTGCCTTTGTTTCCCGAATCTACAATCCTTCAACACCTCTTAACTTCTTTCTCACTCAAGTGCCTTGTATCTTCCTTGGCTATAGTCAAAATCATAAGGGTTACTATTGGTTTGTAAAATGTACCATTAAATACAGCAAGTGCACAATTAAATAGTATAAAAAATGTCAATTTGTCGAGGACAACGATTTTTAAAGCTTTCCAAAAGTAAATGTAGAAATACGTTAAAATAGAATATAAAGATGAGTTTGGTGATTTTGTAAAATTCAGAAAAAATTCAATAAAAATAATGTAAAATGAAGGAATAACAAAAATAGTCAAAATGTAAAAGAGATTAAATCAAAATTTAGAAGATGGTTGGGTTGGAAAATCTTTCAGTGGCTTACTCTCGGTTGTAGCTTTCGCTACAGGGAGAATAATGATCAGACATAAGTTTTATATAAATCTAAGGCTGGTGTTCTTTTTTCTCCTTGAGTAAAACCCAATTAGGTTTGCTCGTGCATTCTCTACTCTTTAGCTTGGCTTCCTCCGTTCCCTACACCACTTTTCCACCGCCAATAGCTCTACTCGATGTTTTCTGTTGCTGTAGATTTTTTAAACTCTTTCCTCCTCACATTCGTCCTTGAAATCGTTAGAGAGATTTTTCTGCCTCCGTTTTTACAAGCTCCAATATCTTGCAATAAATTTTCAAAGCATGTGGAAAATAAATAGTACATTCTCCTAAATTTTACGAATTGCACAAGAGTTGTTTAGATGATGCTAGGTTGCAGCACATTCTGCAACACACACACATCTAATATCGAATAAACTCTTATGTAATTACTTGAATTCATGTAATTTCTCAATTTTAAAGCATGATTAATTTTTTTTCAAGACTTAACAGTCATCCCACTCATCCCACTCATCACATTCCCACTGGTCGTATATATATTTCTATGGATGTCATTTTTCATGAGAACTTTTTTCCGTCTAGGTCCTCCTGTAACAACCCTCATTTTTATTATAGAATTTTGTGACTTTAAGATGAAAATGTTTAAGATTTGTTTTATGAATGTTGGGTAAATATTGAAGAATTTAAGTATTGTTGATGTTAGCAATTTAGTAAGATGAAGGTGATAAATAAAATAATGATGTTATTTGGAAAGCTTAGTAAATCTTATAAGTGTTTTGGAACACTTTCGGTCGACTCCAGGATCAAGGAGGGGTCGACACAATTGTATACTTTCGGTCGACCCCAGAATTGAGGAGGGGTCGACACAACATAACCCTTTGGGTCAACCTCAGGATCGAACGGTCGACACAAATAACTCTCGGGAATTCCTTGTGTCGACACCATGGACGAGCGGTCGACACCTTCACCGACGGAAGTTGAAAGGTCAGCCAAAATTCGGATGAATCTGATCCATGGACGTAAAGGAAATATTGTTTCTGATTAATAAAAGACATAAAAAGGCATTTGGTTGCCATGCTTCTGCGAGACACGAGTTCATATATTTACTCTCTCTGAATTTTTGTGAAGGTTTAAGTTCAAGGTATTCATCTATTCTTTGAGTTTCTTTTAGGTTCAGTAATGATAAAATGATGGTATTACTTGAATTGATGGATAAAATGAATGATTTCATGTCAAGAGATGTGAAATAAGTCGATTATGTACAAAGTTAAAGTTTTGGAAACTTTTGTTGATAAGTAGTACGAATTTTAGTTTGTTTCCTTCATAAGAGTTAAATTAGACTCTTAGAATGATTTATAGCCATTGAAACCACTTAATTCGAAGCTATGTATAAAAAGTTATGGACGTCGTAAGTCAGCGTACAGAAACTGGGGAGAGCTGCGGTCGACCCCTTATAGACTAGGTCGACCGGTTCTCGATTTAAAAATGCATGGCTTTCTGTTTTGTCAGCATGGGTCGACCCCTCCAAAGTTGGGTTGACCGGTTCTCGATTTAAAAATGCATGGCTCTCTGTTTTGTCAGCATGGGTCGACCCCTCCAAAGTTGGGTCGACCGGTCCATGGTTTCCAGAGATGCATGCTCACTGTTATGTCAACATTGATCAACACTTTATGCTACGATAGTTTTATGAACTTGGTGTCTTCTAAGAAGTTATAGTAGACCCTTTAAGGAATAATTTGACACCTATAGCATCACGAATGGATCAATATAGAGGAAGTTATAGTTGTTCAAAGTTGGAATAGTAAGTTATGACTTTATGCCATAAAACAAGTAATGTTATTCGATTTCTCATCCTTGAATAATTTATACGTTTAGGTTACCAATTGGATTAAAAAGGGACTCAAGTGGATTAATTCAAGAAAGCGGTTAAGCTAAGACTATGATGCATGTGATTGGCCCTTAAGTGAGACTACATTATAAAGACTAAGATTATTATTTGTTAATGTTTTGATATATTGGACTGTTTGGGGTGTAATGCACAATACACCGACCTCAATTCATTTGAGGTTTGTTTGTGTGCTTGGTTGATATTGTTTGTTAGATTCAAAGATATGATAAATGCATGTTTTGTTTATTAAGCATTGTACATGAATCATGCATCATGTTTTACTCAAAACAACGAAAATGAATTTCTCATGCATGATTTTCATAGACAACAGAACATGATATGAAGAAAGAACAAAGGAAGATTCATGAATTCATGTAACAGTTTGTTGCTGAGGAGGGATTTGAGTTGGTTGTCTTACGTGGACGTCATAGTTAACCTCTCAATTTCCCATCATAGTTCGCCTCACAAGAATCTCATAGCTACGGTAACTAAGGAAAGAATGAATGTCAAAATTGAAATGAAATTGCATAGTTTTACAAAAGTTCATGCATGTTACATATTTTATAGTTTTCATATCTTCCTGAGCTTTAGGCTCATTAGAATGACTTTATAATGTAGGTGAAGAGTTTGATGATCAGAATGAAAATCAATGATAATGGAGGGTGTCCATGGCGAGCATTTATGTTGTTAGTGCGAATATGACCAGTGGGCATGGTTTTTCATGTAATGTAAATAAGTGTTTTGAAGTCAAAGTTTAAACATATGGTATAGTTTATAAAATAGGTTGTAAGAAACATGTTTTGAATAACTATTTTGTATGGTTTGTAATAACTGTATTTGACAACTTTTGAATGTAAAGAGTGTTTCTAAAAATGTTTGATTTTATATTGTCATTTAATTAGAGACAAGTTCATGTATTTCAGTCTTTCGCTGTAATCGAAAATGATTTTATCATTGTTATGAGTCTTAAAAGAAATAAGGTATAAAAAAAAAATTCTAAATATTTCAAGGATTTTCAAAACGGGATGTTACACATCCTCATCTGTCCAACCTCCCAATTCTCAACCCCAACTAATTCCTCTTCTTTTTCCATCTTCTCTACCTTCTATTAGTTGAATTTCGCAATCCTGCTCCCCCATTCTCTCCTCTGATTGCTTTGACCAATGTTCCTTCTTTGCAAACCCTTTAGAGTTTCCTGAGATTCCTATTCGCGTGCCCCCTCTATCTTTAAACTTACACCCTGTGATCACCCGTGCTAAGTCTAGTCTTTTAATCTACGAGCATGGCAATCTAAGTTATCTTCCCTTCCCTATGAGCCTTGTACTTACCTTCAACCCTCTATCGATTCTTTATGGGCTTAAGTTTAGTTGAAGAGATTCAAGCATTGCAAGCCAACTATACCTAATCTCTCACCATCTCCAAATGCTTGTCTTCTTGGGTGTAAATGGGTTTTTAAGCTTAAGACTAAACCTGGTGGATTAATAAGTCGCTACAAAGCTTGATTAGTAGCTAAGGGTTACCACCAAGCTGCACATCTGGATTATAGAAAAACTTTTAGCCCCATGGTAAAACATACACCAATACTAGTAGTTCTATCGCTCGCCTTATTCTGCAGTTGGAAAGTTTCTCAACTTGAAGTAAGCTCCACATTGATTTAAATGAGGTCGTGCTTATGGATTAATGATGTGCCACACGATTAACTCCAAATCTATTTGTTCATGTTTGAAAATCTATTTGCCATGCATGGACCATGGCAAGCATGACTGCAAGCCCAAACTAGTGGACAAGTTCATAGACTGATTCTCTTACGAGCATGGCAGGACCCGATCTTAGGTGTTTGATTCTTCATGCAAGACGTGTCATGTTAAGACAAGGAGCCAAAGAGCTAGTCATTGCTTGATGGTGAACCTCCTACGGTCAAATCTCAATCATGGCAAGTGAAATCATGAGAAAGATTTTGTTTGAGTGGCGATGAGCCTAGTCGGGGCCCATAGACCGGTTGATGAGAAATCTTACTCCTCTCATAGTCTAAGCCTTTGGTTCTTCGTCACGGCCATGACATGGCCTGAACAGAAGTTCCAAATCCAATATTCTAATTATGGAGAATTGCACTCCTTTTCACACGTAGTTAGACCGGCTTGGTGGGTCGAGCTTATAAACTTAGGCTCATCCCTTTATGACAAACCAAGCTAATTCACGACACTTGAACAACACACAAATAATTAGCTAGTGACTTTTTAAGAGAGTCCACACAAACACTAAATGAAAATAAACAACTTAATAAATTAAAATTAATAAACAGATGTTCTGCAGCTTTCTCCTCAATATGCCTTGATGATTTGCTTAAAATAGGTGTTGTGCCTGCATGCTTCTTGAACGCTTGACGGTGCTTGACCTTAAGGTAGTCGAGTCATGCTTGCTTGCCGTTGGTGTGCCTCGTTCCCTTGGGTGACTCAGGCTTTGAATCCGAAATAACTATCACTTCATTTGGCTTACCCAGCTCGGCTGTTGGTCCGCCACTTGAGGCTACGCTTGCCAAACTACGATTGTCCTCGGTCAAGCTAATGCTAATGTGCTCGGTTTTAGGCACATCAGGTTCATATAGATTTTTTTTTAATTAAAATCTGATATGATCTGATCCAAACCAAAATGCAAATTTAGGTGAGTTTCACAAGTCGATTTGATCTAATTGATACCTCTAGTTAGGCTAGGTATCAGTTGATAAGTTTTTTCTGTTTGGATATAAGTTTAATAAGTTCCCGTTGTTTATCATGTGAGAGTAGAAATACAATGGTTTTTTAACTTGTTAATTAGAGTGACAAATAAGTTGATCCTTGAAACTAAGAAGTCTTGTTCATTGCTTCTAACAAGACAAGCAAATGTAGTATTAGGAGTTCAACCAATCAAATCAAGCTTAGTAAGCATGAGAACCTTAATAAACCAAACATAAAAGAGTTGATAAAATGAACAAACTTAGCCTAATAAAGCCTTTATTCAGAATCTCTATTGTAGGCTTTCTATATGTCTCTACTATAACTCAACTCTCAATGTTTTTATTATCACGCCTACCCTCTCGCCTGTTCTCTTGTGTAGTTAGAGCATTGTTTAACAACTTATCTCCCTCAGTGACAAAAAAATGAGTAGCTCTCTCGTTACCCAAAAAGAATTAGGGACAAAATGTGGAACTACCTGGCTCAAAATTAACTTCCAACTACTTTCACTCAGTGAAAATTTTACAATTAGCATCGAATTACTTAAATACAAAACATACAATTTTTGCCGAACTTATAAGATTCAATAATTATAAAGGGCCGGTTAATTGAAAATTGATATTTTAAAGAGCCAGGCACACTTTCTCGTCGGTACTCTAATGATGGCTGTTGATGAGAGCGATATTTGGCACTATTCTATTTGTGTCGAAGAGGGCTTTTCAACAATAGGTTGTACATTGTCATCGGAGGTCGGACGAATTCTCAGTGAGTGTTTAAAGTTTCTAGAAAACCTTTCCGACCACAAACTTGCGACCAGCTTCTCTCAAATGGATCAACCATAAAACATTCTACCCCTTTAATTGAAGTGTGTAACACCCTCTATCTCTTGGTTGTGAAACTTCGAAGCCAAACATTAAGTGAACTTTTTATACAGCTTCTTTGTTCATGTGAGTTACAATTAGAAATGATTTTTGACATTTGTGACAATTCAAAAAGGTGTCATTTTAATGGATAACAAGACACCTTGTAAGATAGTTGAGGTCGGTATAGTTAGAATTTGAATGTTTGATGATGTTGTGAGGACACTAAGTAATTTGCGACATGTTCCCAATTTGAAAAAGAACCTGATCTCGTTGATTAATCTAGACACGAAAGGGTACAAATACATCATTGTAGGTTGAGTCTTGAAGATCAGTAGAGGTGTTGTCACTTTGTTAAAGAAACACATGGGGTCTGCTAATTGATTTGGTAACTCCCCTTCTAATAGATTTATTGAAGACGCTCAAAGAAGTCTGGTTCTTGAGTGAAGTTTAACTTAGTAATTTAGAGTACATCAAAGTCAGTCATGAGTTTCAGTTTCATGACAAAATGATACAGCCAAATAGAGAATCGAGTAGAGGGTTGAAGCTCTCAGAAGAGATTGTAAAACAAATGAATCATACATTGAACTTGTTTGAGGGAAAAGATTCCTGGGCAGAGTCTTCGACATGTTCAGACTCAATTCATTTTGACGACTCTGAAAGTTCAACGATGGCTTAGAGGAGGAGAGGATGCAGTTTCTTCTCAAGTATGTCTCTCAAATTTAATCAAGGCTTAAACTTGATCCGTATCGGATACTGACCAGGCCATGAGGGGCCTTTCTGAAAGAGGAGGTTATTACTAATATTTTTAATGGACTTTGCAAATTTTGATTTTTCATCATTTTTTTTAAGATAGAGATTGTTACAGTACCTAGCCGAGCCAAGCTTGAGCCTAGGAGGCGAGTCTGGCTCAAGCCTTGATTTTAGGCTCGGGAGCTCGAGCTTGGCTCGAGCCCTAATTTCAGGCTCAAGAGCTCGAGCCTCGCAAGGCCCGATTCTCTTTTTCGTTACATGATATTTTCTTTTTCGTTATTATTATGGTTCAATTCTCAGCATAATAAATGCAAGAATTTTTAAATAAACATCTATCCAAAATATCATGTATGATAAATGAGTTATAAGTCAATCATCAAACAAGAATAATCAAGAGATATTAATACATGGAAAGTCCTCAGAGGGAAAGGTACAAGCATGTCAATCTATGAGCTACAATACAAAGTTTCAAAAATTAACAAATAATAGGTGCATAAATTTCTCTTGATGACAAGTATTTTCATTTGGGTATGTACAAATGTTTAATTCAATTAAACTATGTCGCTAAACTTGAGGCATGTGCCAAAAAAAAATCTGATCTTCTCTAGTATTTGATTGCTTGACCAAACCTGTCTGCTAGGCTAGAGATGGCATACAACCGAGTTGGCTCGTGGGCTCGCTCAGATCGCTCGATACTTTAGCGGTCCAAGCTAGGCTCGGATTGCTACAGTACCTAGCTGAGCCAGGCTTGAGCCTAGAAGGTGAGCCTGGCTAGAGCCCTGATTTCAGGCTCGGGAGCTAGAGCCTGGCAAGCCCCGATTTCCTCCC
>QAOC01047782.1:0-21720 GCA_003255005.1 Begonia fuchsioides | reverse complement strand
GACAATTAAAGTTCAAGGCATTTGATCGTATGTCGACCGAAAGCAACTTATGTCGACCGCTTAAAGTCCAGAGAAGAATCATATGTCGACCGTCTATCAAGTATGTCGACCGGCTGAAGACAATTAAAGTTCAAGGCATTGGATCGTATGTCGACCGGACAAAACTTATGTCGACCGCATGGAATCCAGAGACAATTTGTATGTCGACCGTTAAGAACATTTGTCGACCGTTCAAGTTTCCAGCGGAAGAAGAAATCTGAAGTTATGTCAACAGTTGAAGAACTTATGTCGACCGGCCAAATAACAGAGATTTTTTTATGTCGACCGCCAATAGTAGATGTCGACCGAAGAACTACAAAGATACTGAAGTTATGTCAACAGCTACAATGACATGTCGACCGGTCAAGACCAACGACATGAAAATTCTTCAACGGCTACTTTCTTATGAGTCTTAACGGCTATCTCTATGTCGACAGCCCTCGAAGATATGTCGACAGCTCCGAAGTCTGACAGACGGAAATCTATAAATTAGATATGAGAAGCCAAAAGAAAAAGCCGATTTTTGAGAGAGAAAAGCACGTCCAAACTCTGCCAAAATTTCTAGTTAGCTTTTCTCTTACTCTCTCCTCATTGTAAATTGTATAAGATCATTCTCATTGTGATCGAGAGAGTAGTTTTTCAAATCATTCTCGAAAAACTTCAAGTGATTATTTGTGAGCAATTGTAAAGGGGTGACGCCTCTCAGAAAGAAGAGTCATTTGTAAGGTTTGATTGACACCCGGAAGTCAATCATAGTAAAGCTCGAGGTAGATCGGAAAGATCTTCAAGGAGCAACCTTGAAGCGCGGACGTAGGCAAGGTTGGCCGAACCGCGTTAACAATCTCGGTGTTATCTCTCTCGACTTGCTCGAGCCGGCTCGTTTGCCGGCTCTAATTGGTGGCAACCAGTGTGATTCTCATGCAGATGCAACTTGTGTCCGAACCTAAATTTTTTTTAAAATTTTTTGTTTTTAATTAATTTTGATTAGAAAATCTATTAGAATCAGTTGAAATTTTTACCACACTCACAACAATTAAAGACATTAATATTGAAATTCTTAAATTTTTTCAACAGTTTTATGATTTATTATAATTTTTTTAATATATAAACAAACAAATTTTGTTAAAATTACATACTACAATAAAAATTCTTGAAACTTTTGTTACATATTTACAGCACTGTAAGACAATATTTCACAAAATATCATGAATTTTCAATGATTGTACAATTTACTAATTTATTTAATACATAAACAAACAAATTTTGTTAAAATTACTTACATCAATAAAATTCACGAAATTTTGTGGAATCAATAAAAAGTTTTTGAGGAATCAAAATCTTTGCAAAGAATGTAAAAGAAATTGTGTAAAAAATAGTTCAATTTTCAGTAATCAACAACTTCGATTAGAAATTTCACCTTGAAAGGTTGTGTTTTTAAGAAAACTAACCTCATATTAACGTCATCTTCTTCGTACTCTTCAGATTGTTTTTGTAGATCATCTTTAATATAATATGTTAAAATTACTTACATCAATAAGCATTTACGAAACTTTGTCGAATCAATAAAATGTTTTTAAAGAATCAAAATCTTCGCAAAGAATCTAAAAGAAATTGTATCGAAAATAGTTTAATTTTCGGTAATCAACAAATTTACTTAGAAAATTCACCTTGAAAGATTGTGTTTTTAAGAAAACTAACCTCATATTAATGTCATCTTCTTCGTACTCTTTGGATTGTTTTTTTAGGTCGTTTTTAACAAAATTCGTTTGTTTATGTATTAAATAAATTATAGTAAATCGTATCATTATTAAAAATTTACGAAACTTTGTGGAATATTATCTTACAATGCTCTAAATGTGTCATAGAAGTTTCAAAAAAGTTTAGTGCAGTATGTAATTTTAACAAAATTTGTTTGTTTATGTATTAAAAAAATTATAATAAATAGTAAAATTGTCGAACAAATTTAGAAATTTCTAGATTATTGTCTTTTATTGTTGTGAGTTAATCGTAAAACTTTTCCTGATTCTGGTAAGATTTTTTTAGCTAAATTAATTAAAAACAAAAAATTAAAAAAAAAAAAGATTCTAACGCAAGTTGCGTTCGCTTGGGAGTCATTGTATCCGAGTGAGAGTCACTGTGCTTGTGTGGGAGTCAGTATGAGTGAGGGTCAGATCGGACGGAGTGACTCTCACTTGGACGCAAGTTGCGTTGATATTTTGTCTACAAAACTTAAATTTTATTTTTTCAAAATTGAGGGCCGAATCGGCCTATTTAAAGTAAAGTTAGCCCCATTTTTTATTTTTACCCTAAAATAAAAGTCCAAAAAAGTGAAGTGTTATTTGAATTGAGAGTATAACCTAGGGGTGGGCATGGGTCGGGTTCGGTCGGGTTGGCCCGAACTTTGACCCGACCCGAACCCGACCTAAACCCGGTCTGATTTGGTCGGCATGGGTCGGTTAATCGGTTTTAAAAAAAATTGAATATATTCCCTAAAATCTAATGATTTCTCAACAATTCTAGAATAACAATGTATTTAAGTTGATCAAATTAAATACAGTACCATAATATACACGATAAAACAAAAAATCTCAAATACGGTATTCCAATTTCTACTGCAGTGCGGACTAAGACTAACTAATCTTCAATATAAAAAGTGAAAACTCGGAATAACAACATAAGGCAACGAATAAATAAATAAATGAAAACTCGGAATAAATTAACAAAAACAAAAAAAATACCGGTCGGGAGTCGGGAGTCGTCGAGTCGTCGGGAGTCGACGAATGACAGAAGACAACGAATGACGAAGATCGGGGATCGCCAAGTCAGGAGTCGGGAATCGAGGGTCGGGAGTCGGGATTCGTCGGGAGTCGTGAATCGCAAAGGCGGGAGTCGGGAATCGAGGGTCGTGAGTCGGGAGTCGTCGGGAGTCGTCGAGTCGGGAATCGCAGCCGCGGGAGTCGGGAGAAGACCGAAGAGAGGGAGAGACAGAGATTAGGGTTTTTGTTTACAACCCAACGGGTTGGGCAATCGGGTTTGTTGGGCCACCGACCCGCAAACCGCATGGCGGATTTCTGCCCGACCCGTTATTTTAAATATTTTAAGCGACCGAACCCGACTGGATTGGGTTGGTTCCTCAAGTTGGATCGATTATGCCCACCCCTAGTATAACCTAGACTCGATTAGGTTTTTTCGCTAATTACAAATACTTAAATTGATTGAAATATTGTAACATTTGTTACGACTGTACTCAAATTATGTTAGAATTCTAATGAACCTAGGCCACCATAGCAAATTGAATAATCTTTTCACATCTATGAATTAGACTTACAAAAATATTCTAAGTTAAATAATGTAATTCGAAAACTACCTATTGTATTTAATGCACGCCCTAATAGAATATTTAGGGGAATTAGTTAAAAGTGAATAAATATTAGAATAAATAATACCATTCACATCAAATCACTAAAGCATTACATATATTTAGATTATTATAAGTTTCTAGAATATGACATTTGTCACATAATTATTAGACAAATTATAACTAACTTGAAAAATATCATTTTATGATAAAATATATTCTTTACAATTATATTAACCTAATGTAATTCCTAACACCTCCCCAAACTCAAGTTGTTGACCACTATGAGTTTGGGTCAAAAAATCTTTAACTGGCCTTTTATGCTATGTCAGTTTGTCAGTGAATGTTCAATATCTAATTACAAACTTGAAATAAAACTTTTATTCGTGCAACTTTTTTGATTGTGCTCTAGTTTAAGCGTGCATTTTTGTGGCTAAAATTTAACGGAACAAACTAATATTGACATAATTTTTACTAGGGTTGTTCGCATTCAAATTAGTTTGATTGTTTTAAAGAAAACTTATGTCGACCGAACTGCTCAATATGTCGACCGAACGGATAACATAAGNTTAGAACACGACAAGTTTTGGGTGCTAACTAGAGTGGGGTTCTAGTCTTTCTCATTAAACAAAAGGCATAAAAGTAAAAATAGAAAAGTGTTGTTTCTTAATTTTCTCCCATCANTTAAATTATGGTTCATAAATTTTTTAGACTAAAACAGGCCGTTAAAACGCCAAGATTACATTAGAACACGACAAGTTTTGGGTGCTAACTATAGTGGGGTTCTAGTCTTTCTCATTAGACAAAAGGCATAAAAGTAAAAATAGAAAAGTGTTGTTTCTTAATTTTCTCCCATCAACCTTCGGAACTAGGGGTGGGCGAATCCGACCCAACCCGATGATCCAATCCGATCGGATCGGATCTGATCGGATCGGATAAGGTAATCGGTAAATATATGAAAAAATCAATCCGATTGTCGGATTGTTGTAGGACTCGGATCTTATCGGATTAAAATCCGATAATATTCGAATCCGACAATCGGATTGGGAAAAAAAAATTTCTCTCTCGCTGCCTTTCCCCGTCAACAAAATTTTTGGTGCTTAAATTTATTATTGATTTTGCAATTTGTTAATTTAGAATGAAGAAAATAGTTAACAACTGATGACTACTGCTTTGATTCTCTGGAGTTTCTGATCCTTATCAACGTTGCTGCTCTGTAATTTTGGAGAGAGAAAGTGGAGCTTGGAATGAGAGAAGAGCCAGTTCACTCGGATCCGATCCGATCGGATCTGTCAGATTCAGATTCGGGTGTTTTGCGTTTAAAACGCTTATCGAATCAGATTCGATAATCCGATAATATATCGGATTTACAGCAGCCGGATCGGATTGATCCGATCCGATCTGATGCCCACCCCTATTCGGAGCAACCAAAATCAAGAAGATGTGATTCAAATATATCGCTAGATCCACAAAATAATATAATAAAAACACAAAAAATGATAATTATAAGAAGACGATCTGATCTGGTTTTCGTAATTTTTTATCATTAAACTAGAGAATTGGATCAAAAGAATTTGCTTAATGTTATAAAATCGAAAGTCAGATTTTTATCGTGAAAAACCAATAAAAAATGGACCAAAATATTTGGTCATTATTAAGTCTTGAAAAAGACTTAATTATGTCCATTAAATTTATAAAAATTGTTAAATCTTAAGTAATAAATTGAAAAATTTTATGTTGTAATCTGTATTTGGTGCTACAACACAGAATCCGTGGGCAGTTAATGAAATCACGTTAATTTCGACAATTTCGGTAATTATGTTATCTATTCGATTGGTTTCCTTTTATGCAGGGATTATGCTGGATAAGAATGGAAAGTAGGAGCTGAAAAGAGATAAGATCGGAGGAATTTAAATGGAAAATTTGGTAGATTGGAGAGAGAAGAAAATCCTCACAAATCAAGGGATTCCTAAGAGAGAGAAGAAAATCCCCACAAATCAAGAGATTCATAATTCGGTTTTGGAGAAAGAAGCTAGATGCCACGATTTTAAATTGAGAGTCAAATCCCGAACAGAAAAAAAAGTAGGCACCATTTAGATCTGGAGAGCAGGAAATAGACGGAAATGCAGAGGAGACGCTGCCACGCCGTGCGATTTGAAATGGATAACCGTAGCCGATTCAAGAACTCGTGGGACGCCACCGGGGTTTTGAAGAAAGCGACGGTGAATCCGTTAATATCTTTTTAGCGTGCTGTAATTATGTTACCAAACATATTTGCGTTGTTTTTAATTCAAACATGAACTAAGTTTTTATTAGGTTGGATTTGGGTAGTACCCGTTTACGATTTCTCGGTTTTTACCCATTTGATTAATTTAACTAGATCTTAATTGTTTATCGTGTATAATCTTGATGCCACAGCTATAACGAAATTATTGAGATCTAAAACGCTATTAAAAATCACATAGAAATTGGTTAAATTACTCGGGTTGTTAATATTTGTTTTAAATTTTAATAAAATCGTTTTTGTTTTACTTAAATAATAGCTCAAGAGTAAATGATTAGGATCTGTAATTAAAGTGTTTGGATCTCATTGTTCTTGCCATAAGATTGGAAGAATGTGAGAGAAGAACCGAATCGATAGGCGATGTCAGTCATCGATTAATTCGAATCCATTTCCGTCAAAATATGTTGCAGCCGGCGCTGCAGCACAGGCTTACAGTCGTGAATGAATAAATGGAGAAACTTGAATCTAACCTTCATTCTAACTGAAGTTTGACTATCTTCCCTTATTTATTTTAATTACATTTATTTATATTTTTATCCAAAAAATCATTCAAACTATTTTATCAATTTTTAATTAACTGTTTTACATCGTATTCGGGAAACATTAGATTTCATTATCCTCGTGAGATCAATATCTTTTATATNAAAAGAGTACACGCCTAGAAAGACATTATGTCTCGTACTAGTCTCGAAATTCCATGACGTTGCTGCTCTCTAGAACTACCATTATGCTATTCTGGAACTGTGAGACGAGAGGTGACGGGTTCTAGTTCTGATTCTGGTTATGCTTCCAATGTCTACAGCAGAACAAGAAACTTCATTGAAAATAAGGGTCACCTTCCTCTCTTCTTGGTTTGATTGTTTGTTTTCTTTTGGTTGTTTGATCGACTTACAAATCAACGACCAGGAAGTGTTAACAGAAGTCTGTAAAACAATCCATACATCTGTTAAGCAAAGATCGATCTCAATATCTGAAATTCAAACTCATCCTGATTTACTGTTCTTTTTGTGAAGTTTTACTATGCAGAGGTATCCAAATACTCATACTAACAATGCCATTGTTTATGATTTTGTTTTTTAGTATTAGTTTTTTATTTTAGATTATTTTATTTATTGGGTACTCATAATGATAATAATAAGTATCAAAATTTAAAATAAATGTAATTTTTTCATAAATATTTGTCTAAATCTTATTCTAACTACATGTAATTTTTATATAGTAGTGGTTGAATTAGTGTTTGTCGTAAAAATCAATCCATCTATAAAAAATGATGTGATTCAACCAAATACAGTCCAAGCTTAGGGTATTCTTTCTTTCTTATTTTTTAGTGCAAGATTGCCGTGTTCGTAGCAAGAGTCAGCTTGAATGGGTGCAAAGTTACGGAAGTTTCGAGCCTACGTGTTAGGGTAGACTTCTTCTGGGCTTTGAAACACTTGGTTAAATGCTTTTGACGCTTCTTCTTCATCATTGATCTGACCTTCGCAAGAATCTGTCGGCAAGGGAAGGGTACGATAATCTTTTATCTCTTGTTCATTTGATTTTGTATTTCAGAAATTGAGGATATTTCAGGCTCGTTTTTTTATTTGAGTTTTTCATTTTAATAAACATTTTTTTTCGTTTCTGCAGCTTTCAATCCATGGGTTCGCCATTCCTGAAATCAATCCGGTCCATCGTCGACGACCACAAGGAATTCATAGATAATTATAACGAAATAATGCGTAAACTTAACACGGAAACCCTAGGAAGGATGTTGGAAACAAGACAAGTTTCAGCCGAGGAGATTTCAACTTATAGATCCAAATGCGAAGCCATGGATGAGATGTATAACTTGGTCGAAAAACGCAGAAGTGGAACCAGGAGTTCCGGTCAATCATCATCTGATAGCGATGCTTCACAGACAGCGGTCGGGCAAAAACCAGTTCCGAGGAGGGGTGGTTTCACTGAAAGTTTGGACGAAATAATGAAAAAAGTGGACACAAATTGCAGCAGCGAAAGATCCATGAATCCTGATGAACCATCTTCATCATCTACGCAAAATCATGAGCTCCAAATAGTGGCAGAGAATTTATCAGTTCTGGGAATGGGTGGAATCGGGAAGACGACCATCAACAACAAGGGTTCTACTATCAATTACACGTTTGGAACAGTTCACATGACAAACTACAATCATCCGAGGAAGACGACGAGGGACGATGAATTGGAATAAGAAATTTAAAAAATGGAATTCCAAACGCAATTTTCAAAACTTAGATTATATGTCAACTCAAATCGAAATCAATTGAATTTTTTTTAGGGTTCGACTCAGATTGGTTATGCAGTGTTTGTGGGTTACGATCTGATTTTGTCGCTCTAAAATGTAAGTATAAATTTAGATCTAAAATAGACATAAATGTGGGTATAGGTTTCCTTAAGTTTGATCCATACTTTTATTGGATGTTGCACCTTAAGGCATCCTACCTAATCAAGCCAAGGTCCAATGCTTATTAAAACCAGACGTGCATTTTCTCCCCATTTGATGTCACTAAATTGATTACTATCTCAGCCATGAATTCTAACAATTATTTAGTGTATTAAACAACAATACGCAACATGAACTACAAAAATAACATCAATAATATTTTATATTTTAAATTTATAAATAAATATCTTATATTTTAAAATATTTGTAACAGACATCATATCATTAAATTTATATAAGTTTTATACCATTTAAAATATTAAAAATGAGGACAAAAAAAAGGAGAAAAACGCACGATTATATTAGTTTTATACAATTTAGAATATTAAAAATGTTTGTTGACTGAGTCAACGGATTGTTGTCAGCCGCCTATCAACGGCGGCTGAACTATCCTCTGTTCAACCACTTCGACCAAATAGTGATTATTTAACACGTGCACTTTTGGACTATCATAGAAGTAAAATTAAGAAATTCAATTAATCTATTTTGCAAAAAAATAAGAATAATCCAACTCGCAACCCAAAATATAAAATACCAACTCAACATTTTCAAAAGGTAATATGATTCGGCTCAAAAGTTACGGGTTTGATTTAATCAATAAATTAGTTCGGTTCGCCATCCCCATATTTAATATTTTTAAATTTATTGTTAGATTAACTATGAATATGCATGATATCATATCCCTATGCTTACCATTTTAAATTATATTTGAATAATCTTTTATGTTCGTAATATGATGCATTTATCTCAAAACACATGTCAATTATATTTGAATAATCTTTTAAATTATTAATTTTAAAATCTCATCCGTTTATAATATTGCACAATTTATTATCTTTTCAAGCTGTTCATGACAGTTATTATAAGTAGATTTATTAAAGCGAAATCGAGTATAAAAACTTGTCGAACAATATTATGAAAATAAAAATGATGTATAAATTCACAAGTTTAAACTTTTTTAAATTGTTGGTAATTAGTAAATTAATTAAGGATGAAAATAATTTAAATCTTGCTACCTCGCTCTCCATAAATGGTTGTCATCTTGCATGGGGAGAATCTTAACGTCCGTTTCGGGCAATGATTCGAGCAAGCCGCCGAATTCCGACGTGGTTATCTGCTTCTGAGAGCTTTTGAAAATTTTCTTGTAAATCCGGCATAAAACCCAATCGTCCAACTGAAAATAAAAAATGAAACGAACATGAGAAAGAGAGGGAAACGGGTATAGGTGAAGCTAGTAAAGTCCGCCATTTTTGTTCACCTTCGAACTTCCGATCTTACTGGAAGAATTAAGTAAGCCATACTCATGCATAATCCAGTTGGTCTTTATTTCATTAGGAGCTTTTCCAACGTAAAACACCAGAGATTTCTTGATACCAACTATCACCACCCGAAACCGGGCATAGACACCGGGCCTAGAATGACGGAGTCCAATAGCACGATTCCCGGAAAAACTCGTCCACTGAGCCCGATGCTCGGGTATTCAATTGAAATCAAACAACGGAAGTCTTAAAATTTCAAGCAAACCCAAATATTTAATCCAAATAGTCGTATAACATACATAAAATATTTCAACCCAATAATATACACGAGAAGTTTTACAATTTAAAATAATACATCGTTCAAATTTTACAAATACAATTACCCGCGAATGATGCTGAAAACAAAATTTGTAGCCAAAGAGTGAGTGACTAATCTTAGTAGGGATTTCATTTTTTTTACTAAATTATAAATAAATAACATGTTAAAACATGTATAAACAAGATTTTAAACAATCCGTAAATATGTAAATGCACAATGAGATGCAATACAAATGATGTGTATACATTCAATTTAAGGTGGTGGCAACCATAAAGTAAATGCACAATAAGGTGCAATGCAAATAATGTGTATACATTCACTCTAAGGTAGTAGCAACCATAAAGACTCGGATTCAGTTTAAAGATTCGAAACTCAAGAGCAGGCTTAGCCGTCCTATTAACAATTTGTGCACGATAACTCACTAATGCTCAGTGATAAATATGCAATGCATATGCATATGTTAAAACATTTAAAATTATTAATAATATAACAACTCATATCTTTTAATTCATTAAAAAATTAGGTGGAAATCAAGAATATTAAATCCTGATTTAGGTCAAATTAAGGAATCCTGCAATATTATATTTAGTTTTAAAAGTCAATTTACATATAATATAAAATAAAATTATATTAATTTAATTTAATCTAATCTAATTTAATTTAATTTAATTTAATTTAATTTTAATTTAATTTAATTTAATTTAATTTTTATTTAATTTAAATTTTTTTTTCGTCATCTTCACCAGCGACTCCTCCAACATTCGAATTTGACGAAACCTACGTCAAAATGTTCCTCTCAACGAGACAAACATATCTGTACCAAAAATTGAGAGAAAAACCACAAATTTTAAAACCAAACTAAAATGGTTAACTCGCGATTTTTTTCAGATTTCTTCTAAAATACAGGCTAAACTTCAAACAATTCTTGCACACACCCCTTAATATTTTTAAAAGACAAACGTTTTGATACTTGAATCGTCAAAAATGGAAGACGGATCTGAAAAATCCCTAAACCCTACGCGGGTTTTCGTCGTTCGCTCTGCTTCTCTCTTCTTGTCTCTCTCTCTCTCATGTCTCATTTATCTCATATAACATATATTATATTATATTTTTATTTAATAATATAATATAATAAAAATCTTTAAAAATCAAATTATTATAATCGATCGAGTAACGATTATTTTCTGACTTTATCTTTCGATTCTCTAGTCAATTTTCCCAATCGAATAAGTGTCCACCTAATCAAAAAAATTGACTTAATTTATGAAATAAAAATCAACGGTAAATTTGAATTCAAAACTTTGACCGAGAATACCAATAATACATGTAACGAACCACCACAAATTACTAGTAAAAAATTCAACAATTAACTAGTCAACAAACGCAAAAAAAATATAATATAAATTTTACACATCGATTTTCGCAGTGTTTACAATACTACCTCCTTAAAAAAAAAATTCGTCCACGAAATTCAACACTTCAAAAATTCCTTAAAATAGATGAGGGTACTTCACCATCATTTTAGATTCTATCTCTCACGTTGATTCTTGTTCAGAATGATTCCTCCCCTGGACACGAACAATTGAGACTTCCTCATATGACACATCAGGTTGAATTAGAATCTCACGCCACGAAAACAATGTGGTCAGGATCAGCCACATACTTCCTCAGCATAGACACGTGAAAAACATTATGTACATACTTTAACTGATGTGGCAACTCTAAACGATAAGCCACAGGGCCAACACGCTCAATGATTTTGAACGGCTCAATATATCTCGGAGCAAGTTTTTCCTTGACTCTGAATCGGCTCACTCTTTTTGTAACATCCCGTTTTTTTTTTAATTATTAAAAAGTTTTTCATTGAAAATTCTTTTACCAAACTTATACATATATTTGTACATACAAAGCAGAAGCTAACATTTCAAATCACACTTATAAGTAATTAAACATAGATCACATTCTCAAAATATAAAATTTTACAAACACTACATAGTTGTAAATCAAAATAATTTTTTTACAAGTTCTTTTCAAAACACATGTATTTTAGTGAGCTTACTCCACCGGTCAAAATCTCGCTTAACAACGACAAGGCTCCACGGAAGACACTCTCCTCCTCCTTCATATTTAATCCTCAGGTGATATTTCTTTAACATTCAAGTCCTCACATACATTGCAAAGTCTAACTAATGAGCTTAAAGCTCAGTAAGTAGTGAAAATAAAACATGAATGAAGTAATGAATGATATGATTTAAAACAATGCAGATTATTTTGTTTTCGTGGTGTGGATCCTCCCTCATATGACGACCATCCACAAAACGTGATTTTATTATTTACCTAATGTATATCATTAGGAGATATAACAACCTACCGCACAACCTTATTGGGCTTACGGCAGCATCGACCAATAGCCATTGTCGAGGGCGTCTTTATTCTCCTGTAATGTAGATGTCTTCATCGAATCAATAGAGATATTGCATGAATGAATGTAGGCATCAATGACCCCCATTGGCAACCTAACACCCAATATGTCATCCCCCTATGATTCACTTATTATAATTTGTAATTTTCATGCATAAAAATTCATTTTCGTTGTCATTCGTAGAAAACATGATGCATGATGTCCATAACATGTCACATACAATTCTATCCTTAATGCAAGAAAATCTAAACTAATCCAAACAAAAGTCATATAAACATGTCAATAAAGAAATCTCATAAAAACATATCAATCAATCAATACAAGGCACACAAACAATCCTCAAATGACTTGAGGTCGGTGTATTGTGCGTTACGCCTTAACCAGTTTATCATCAATCAAAAATCATAAAAATACATAACCTTTACAATGTAGACCTCTAATATGTCAAACGCATACAACACATACTTACTTTGATTTCTGATGTCTTTTGTTTCAACTTGGCAATGCACACTAGAAGCTTGAGAACCTATATTGCCAAATCATTAACATAAGTTTTTATACTATAAGTAACTATTTTTACCATAACTTCCAAAATTCATAATTCAGGTTATACAACTTCTTTTTTCCTTAATTCTTGTGCCCAACTTTCACTTATAGTGTTTATTTCTTTCGGTTAGAAGAACACTTATCCATTTGAAAATCTTTAAAATATCCTAAAAGCCTAATACTCGAAACTGTCCAAAACTCCAAATTTCCAATTCACTGTTTTTCAAACATTTTATAAAAATCGTAACTTGGTCTATACAACTCCAAATCCCTTAATTCCAAATCCATAATTTCGAGTATTAACTCTACTACAACTCTATAGAAGAACTTGCTATCAAATAAACACATCTAGGGCACAGAATAAATAGAAAACAAAAATTACCCGAATTTCATATTAGAAACACTGTTATGTTTCAGCAGTAAACAAAAAAACTCATAACTTAATCTCCACAACTCCAAATTAGTTGATTCAAAAAGCTATAGCTTTCATTACATGTCTACTACATATTCTAAGACGAACGTTAATCCATTTGAGCACTTTAAAATTTTCGAAAACAGTAAACCCTAACAAGGCACATTTTATTCTGAATTTGACTTTCATAACATCTAATTCAAAAATCCTAACCAATATTCAAATATTCAGCCAATAAAACTCTAAAAACCTCCATTGCTAGAGTTAGGACATACCTTGAGTTTAGAAAATCGTTGGGGGTACTCTTTTCCTTTGCTGTTTTCTTCTTTTTTCTTCTTGATTCACTCTTAACTCGCCAAATTCTATGTTTTCATCAATTTTTTCTCATCAATCTCTCAAAAATCTAAATCCCTCATTTTCTCCTCTCTCTTGTCGTTCAACCAGCCCTTTTCTTCTACCTCTTGGTTTTCTTATGTTGTTATTTTATTATTTTAACTTTAAAATATCTAAAACTCATCCAACCGTTCATTTAAAGTGGCCAAATCTCAACCATTGATTATAATATTCTAAAGTAATACATATGAAATCTTTATTTTACCCTTACAAGTGGCTAACATTGATCTTCAATCCGTTTTATCGGTCGAAAGTTCCAAAAATAAGAGATAGACCGTTTCATATTATTTCGGTCGACCGATACATAAAAAAGTTGTCTGATCCTTCATAAAATTCAGCATATTCTTCCTTAAAATTTTTAAATCCCAAAAGCTATATATCAAAAAAAAAATTTAACTAATATGCAACGCATAATGATTTAATATCCACGAAATTCTACCAAATTAAACTTAAAAAGTGTAATAATACCTAATTTACAAAAATACAAAATAGTCGGGTATTACACTTTTCTTTGGTCTGACTTTCAAAAATACAAAATCTTCGGCATCGAATTCTACTCCGCGCCTCAACAAATTGGCATAACTCTTTTGGCGACTTTGAATAGTTTTCAATCTTTCATTAATGGTCTGGACTTTATCTGTAGTTTCTTGAATTATTTCGGGATCAAGAGCTGCACGCTCTTCAGGTTCGGCCCAACAAAGAGGAAATCTGCATGGTCTACCATATAGAGCTTCGTAAGGAGAAATTCCTATACTCGTCTGATAGCTGTTATTATACACAAACTCCACCAATGACAAGTGGTTAATCCAGCTATCACCAAAATCTAAAATACAAGATCGCAACATATCCTCAAGGATTTGAATAGTTCTCTCTGATTGACTTTCGGTCTGAGGATGATGTGTTGTGCTGAAATGTAATTCGGTACACAAAGTTCGTTGAAATGCTTTCCAAAATTTAGAAGTAAACTCTGGATCTCGTTCTGACACGATGCTAGAAGGAACAACATGCAATCGAACAATATTGTCGACATATAGCCTACTGAATTTAGATGTTAAAAGTTAATTCTCACTAGAATAAAATAAGACACCTTAGTCAATCAATCAACTATGACCCAAATAGCATCAAGCTGTTTAGGGGTATTGGGAAGTCCAAACACGAAATCCATGACAATCCTATCTCACTTCCACTCCGGAATAGGCAGAGGCTACAATAAACCAACAAGTCTCTGATGTTCAGCATTTACCTGTTGACACGTCAAACACCTTGAAACAAACTCAGTCACATCCTGTTTCATACCATTCCACCAATATTGGCGCTTCAAATCTTGATACATTTTGGTAGACCCAAGATGTATGACAAATCTAGACTTGTGTTGTTCAGAAAGAATAATCTGTCTTAAATCATAATCATTCGGTACTACAATACGACTCTTGAAGTATAAGCAATTATCTTGCCCACTACTCCAATCATTAATTTCTTAACCAGCTTGTATTTGATCAAATTTTTCTGTTAATTCGTCATTTAATTTCCGCATTCCTTTCACACGCTGCAGAAGACTGGTAGTAGCTACCACATTGAATAACCTAGCAGAATGCCCATAATCATTGAGTTGAAACTCAAAATCTTTGAGAGTTAAACATTTTTTCCAATCCTCTAGAATGAGGTATGAAAGAGAACCTCGAGGATATCGGCTCAGGGCATCAGCTACTACATTTGCTTTTCCAGGGTGATACTCCAAAGAGAAATCATAATCTCCGATAAATTCCATCCAACGTCTCGCACGAAAATTCAAGTCACGTTGAGTAAATATATATTTCAAACTTTTGTGGTCAGAAAATACTTCAAATTTAGAACCATACAAATAACTCCGCCAAATCTTAAAAGCGAAGACGATAGCGGCTAACTCCAAATCATCCACAGGATAATTCTGCTTATGAGCCTTTAATTGTCGAGAGGCATACAATGACTTTGTCCTGTTGCATTAGTACGAATCCCAAACTGACTCCTGATGCATCAGCATATACATTATACGGTAAATCCTCATTAGGTACTGCAAGGATAGGAGCTAAAGTCAAATGTTCATTCAGTGTATCGAAAGTCATTTGACATTCAATGCTCCAAATAAATTTCACCTTCTTCTTGGTGAGTTGAGTTAATGGCCTAGCTATAGATGCAATTTTTTTCACAAATCGACGATAGTAGCCAGCCAACCCAAGGAAACTTTGAACCTCAGAAACATTCTTAGGTGGTTTACATTCCACCACCGCCTCAATTTTCTCAAGATTCATAGGTATCTCATCACGAGAAATGATATGTCCCAAGAATTCAACTTCATTTTTCCAAAATTCACGCAAGGTTCCCAACACGATTTCTAAATGTCTCATGTGCTCTTCTTGTGACATTGAATAAATTAAAATATCATCGATGAAAACCACAACAAATTTATCGAGGTGTGGCTGAAACACCCGATTCATTAAATCCATTAATATTGCAGGTGCATTGGTCAACCCAAACGGTAAGATCGTGAATTCAAAGTGGCCATAGCGAGTTCTGAAGGCTGTTTTAGAAATATCATCTTCTTTGATCTTTATCTGATGGTACCTAGACCTTAAATCAATTTTGGAAAAATATTCACAACCACCCAATTGGTAAAAAAGATCATCAATTCTTGGCAATGGATATTTATTCTTAATTGTGGCTTGATTCAACTTTCGATAATCAATGCATAGGCGGAAGGAACCAATACTTTTCTTAACAAAAAGTACTCGTGCGCCCCAAGGAGAACTACTATTCTGAATAAAACCTTTTTTGCAATAAGTACTCCAATCGAACTTTTAATTATTTTAATTCAGTAGAAGCCATACGATATGGAGGAATCGAAATTGGAGCTGCGCCCCAACAGTTTCTTCATTTTCGAGGAGAAATTTCTTCCTTTGTTCACATTTGTTCTAAGTTTATTGAAACATATGAATTAAAGTGCACATTTCCATTACCAGTCATCGGTTGAACATTTGGTAACAGAGCTAGAGTATCATGTGTGCCTAAAATCATGTCGAGTGATGAATCTGTATCTAGCAGCCCAAGAGGTGGCAGTGGAAATATATTTGAAGATATAGCAATCTCTCATGTACTGTCACGTGAAGGAAGTATTTCTCTTCAATACTCGTTACTCACAAAGAGTAACTATTCGATATGGTCGATTAAGATAGAGGTGTACATGCAAGCACAAAGCATTTGGGAAGCAGTTGACTCATAAGAACCTATAAATTAGAAGAAGGACAAAATGACTTTGGTGACCATTTTCACGGAATCAGTGAAGAACCACTGCTATAACTTGGATAAAAAAAAATTGGCAAAAGAGGCACGTAATGCGTTAAGGACCATGTAACTCGGAGCGGCCAGCGTAAAGAAAGTGCCGGCGTAAACACTCAGATGGGATTGAGGAAACATATGTGATAAAGAAGATGATACGTTCTGTTTCACCAAAATTCATACAGATAGCCTCGACAATTAAAGAATTCAGAGATTTACAAATTAAAACCATGGAAGAGGTAATCTGAAACGGAGCCTTAGAGCCTTTACAATTCAAAAAACAGATTGATTGTAAAAATTCAGAGGTCACAAAAAATGTTTTACAAGATAAAGATTGAGGAAATACAACCCGTCTGTCTGCTGACATGTTTCTTGGTGATTCGGTCAGATTTTGATTACTAAATTAAGAAACTTGGTTTCCAATTCAAAATTCACGGTTCGGGTCACAATTTTAGCGTAAAAAAACCAGCTATCAAGTCCAAATTTAACCTAATTCTTGACAATTCATATCAAGTAACATTTAAAAAATATATAATTTCTTATTTTTTTAAAATTGAACCAGAAATCCCTGGTTCTATTTACAGGGCGAACCAGACTGTAACCGCTCCTAGAATTAAATAAAATATGAGAACTAACTCCGAAAAAAAACACGAGAAATACACTTTAAATTAGACAATGTTATAATTAAATTACTATGTGCAACATTATATTTCCAATTAAACATGTTCTTACCAAATCAGAGACGTATTGGAAACTCCTGGTCTGCTTCCCATCGCCATAAACAGTCTGAGGCTCCTTCCTCAAAGCCTGCCTTACAATAATATTATATTTTTATCAATAAATGAACCCATAATTTTGTCACGTTATTTCTCAAATAAATAATGTAACATCTTACCTGGGCCACAAAGTTGCTAACAACACGACCATCGGGGTCGTATGTGTTGAAAATTCGAGCAATGCTAACCTGTAGTTTATTGCAAATAATTCATTATTTTAAGCTCAATTTGGTAAATAATTACTAAGTTAATTAATTCATTTAAAAGTACAACCAGCCCTTATGCGTTCGAGTGAGTCAAATTTTGTCTGAATCGTCCCTCACTCGAATAAGTGATGTGTCCGAGTGAGACATCATTCGTCTGATCGCCCCTCACTTGAATGAATGATTCGTCCAAGATAATTCGTCTGATTTATCCTTCATTCAGATGAATGATTTTTTCGATCATGCGTCTGGAAAAATTAAAATTTAATTTTACAAAATTCAGATTTAGATTTGACCTATTTATTCAAAGTCGCGTTCAATTTTAGTTTTTTATTTTTATTTTGTTAATCTAATAGTTAATTATGAATTTGAGAATATTTTTGTAAAACCTCATAAAAGCCAAAGCAGAGAGGAGAGAGAAGAAGCCAAGTTCACATCCCAGATCGAAGCCTTGTTTTTCTCTCATTCTCTCTCTCCCAAAGAAGAGAGATAGAAGTGTGTGCGGAGGCTGAGGAAGAAGGTGACCAGGCGGCCAAGGAGGAGGAAAGAACCTCCCCTCTCCTTTCCTATCTCCCTCAAACCCACCAATGGAGATCTCCAAAAAACACCCAGAAAGAGATAATTCATCTCCGGCAAACTTTCCAAACGGCAACGACTGCGCCACCACCTTGACCGGCGACGGCGAACAACAAACTCTCTCTCCTAAACTAATTCCTGGATCCGACTCAAACCCAAACGCCACCACTTTCGTCCAAGCTGACACCTCCAATTTCAAACAAGTAGTCCAAATGCTAACCGGTTCGGCTGAGAAACCCACCTCTAAACCCTCGCAAGATCCAAGAAATTTCTCGATTCCTCCGCTCAACACTGTGCCCAAGAAGCAGCAGAGCTTCAAACTTTATGAAAGGAGGAATAATTTGAAGAACAGCTTGATGATTAACACCCTTCTGCCTAACTTTGCTCCGATTTCTGGGGTTTCTCCAAGAAATTCAGACGTAGGTCCTTCTCCCAGCTTGCTTAATTTTCCGTCGCTGGCTCTCAGTCCCGTTACGCCGTTAAACGATGATCCCTTTGGAAAACCTTCGCCGTCGGTGCCTTTCTCTTCCGTGGAGGAGCAGGCGATTGCTGAGAAGGGATTTTTTCTGCACCCATCGCCATCGACGACGCCGCGTGAGGCGAAGCCGCAGCTTTTACCTCTATTTCCCGTGACGTCGCCGAGGGTTTCTGGGTCCTTTTCATGATTTCGGAGAGTCTCAAACTTGGGAGAGATTTTTAATGGGGTTTTCTTGATTCTCTATAACGCCGTATAGATCTTGCTGTTGCTGTACATTCCTTTTTCTCCACATAAAATGGCGTCCTCTGTTTTCTCTTCTCTTGCTTTTCATTTTCTGTCTGTAGTACAAACTACTCCATTTTTATCCCCTTAGTGTGATTGAGCTTGCTTTGGACTTGCTTCTTGATAAGTTGCAGAAAAAGAGCACTCTTCTTCCATGTTCGCGGAAGGAAGATCAAATCTTGAAAGCTTAAAGAGGGAGATTCATTTAGAGTTCAGAAACAAACTTTCTACTCCATTTTCACTTTTCACATAGAAAAAGAAAGAAGAAGACGCCATTTCCAGTTACAGTTTCAGTGCTCTTTCAACTTCAATTTCTGCTTTTGTCTCATCTCACAACGAGAGATAAAAATAAAAAAGACTCTTGCTGAGCAACAAATGACTTCGCCATATCCATTAAAGCATAGTATCAATAAATAAAAGTGATAAAAACTTATTACTTTTTTTTAAGGTAGATTTAATATAATTTTTGAAAGATCAATCCATCATTAAATTTAATGTGTGATTTATGTATTTTTAGGTTCTTGTCTAGTTTTTATTGGTTTAAGCTTAAGTCATTTCGAGCATGGAATAAAACAATATAATTGTTTTAATACCAAANAACTAATATATAATAATAGTGTAATATATTATAATATTTAAAATAATATAATAGATCATTTATATTATTAATATTATAACTATTAAAAGATATGGGAAGGAGAATGCTGCCGCCGACGTCGAAAATGAAACGAGAGGGAGAGAGAGTCGGCGCCTGCGAACGGATGAGGACCGACCAAGAATGAGTTACCAAGCATCCGTGACAACAAGCTGAACAACATTAGTGAAATAATTTTTCAAGGTTAGTGATTATTTCTCACTCGAACTTTAGTGCAAAACCCTTTCTCTCAATGAGCTGAATGTTTTGGAACTTAAATCGAGGTGGGAATCGCCTTCAACGATGAAAACATTGCCGGCATCACATAGTTCGAGCGTCGTTGGACGTGGACGGGTTGACTAGAGCCAGGTCTATGTCCGACCAAGGTTGACCTGTGTCCAGCCCACTAGACCGGTTTAGACCGAGTTGGTCAGGCTAGTTCGACCGAACTGGCCAAGGCAGTTCTAGTCCAATTTTGGATCCATTTTCATGTCGTTGGGTTCCTTATTCTTCACTTTCTTGACTATGATGATTATTTTTTGACGATTTTACCAAGATTACGATGATTCATGAAGTTGTGAAAAAGCCAAAAAGAAAATAGGGCGGCCATACGAAGAAGCGACATACCTCGGGTTCTCCTTCCTCATGGTGTCATCACCTGAAGCCGAGCTAAATGATTTCTTAATTTGTTTGTTCATTTTGCAGGGATCATATCTAATGAAATATCATTCATGGAGCCTTCTTCTAATGATCAAGAGCAACTCAAGCATCTTATTTCATGGATGGATCAAGAAGGAGAAGTGAAATGGACCTAAGAAGATGGTGCACCTGGTTTTCTAGCCCGAGAAGATAGTGCACCTACTTTCTAGCATTGCATGACACATGCAATACTATTTCATTTACAAACTTTATCTTTAGTATTAGCTCATTTCATGTTTAATTTCGTGCACATGGAATGACATGAGTATGACATGAGTTTTTATGAGTTTCTTATGAGTTTTATGGATTTCTTATGGGTTTTATAAGTTTTTATGAGTTTTATGAGTTTCTACATTTTGATTGGCAGCCAACTCTCTCCTTTCATGTTGAGGAAGTTTATACTTCTTCATGTGATATAAGTTAGCTGCTAACAAATTGCTAGAATTTACTTTTTTTTCAAGTTGAATGTAGTCACTCAATTTGGGTTGATTCATTCAACCCAATGTGGCTATAATTTTAGTCTACTTAGAGTCTATAAATACCTCATTTGAGGATGGTTGTAAGCAGCTTTAAAATATTAAAAATTAGAGTGCATTGGCATTTCTTTGGAATTCATTTTCTAAGCTACATTCTGATCGAACTCCGGTGAGTCATATCTAGTCGTACAAGAAGAACCTTCAATTCAGCTTACTTCTGAGCTAGTAAGTTTAGTTTTTCTTGCTGCATTTCACCATCCTTGCAAGGAAGAAAGGTTAGTAGCAAGTTCCATTTAGCTCTTCCCTCCATTTCGTAATCTTTATCCTCCATCAAACTCTTCAAAAACTAGCCATAAATTCCTCATCCCCAAACACATTCCGACCTCCATAAAATTGGCCAACCTTCACCAAAATTGTCATTCCATTTCAATTTCGTGTCAAGAAGTGACTGCAAGGTAATAAGAATAGAAAAACATATTTTAGCAGATGACACCTAAAGGTATAACATTTGTTTGGTTGAAATGTTATCGGTGATGGGGCAGTGATAACGCATTCTCCTCAAAACCTAATTAGGATTACCAATGCTTTGTTCTTTGATGTAGGTCATGACGACCTTGATCTGAGTCATTACAACTATGACTCTATCAGAATGTAGTTAGTTTTAAATTGATGAGTGATCCAGGTCATTGTGGATAGAACCTCTTAGAATGACATTGAATTTCTTTCTGATTTGATACATGTATATGTTATGCGACCTTGATTTGGGTCGTCACAATAATGACTCTATTAGAACG
>QAOC01047772.1:0-32601 GCA_003255005.1 Begonia fuchsioides | reverse complement strand
AAAAATGAAAAATTTTATGTTAAAATGAGGGATGTTACATAAACTGCATATACTTCAAATCCTCTTTTCGAGCTTCCCCAATTTTGTCCAACAAATTTGGTCTCACAGCTAAAGCGCCTAACTTCACTGTTAGATGTGATATAACTTTAATGTCTGCCCTTTTCAGCTCGTTACAAATTTCTACCAAAATTTGCATCATCTCTGGCTGCACTGCTACTGACTTCCTGCTCAGTGCGTCAGCTACCACATTAGCCTTTCCTGGATGATATTTAATCTCAAAATCGTAATCTTTAACAAAATCCAGCCATCACCGCTGTCTTAAATTCAGCTCAATTTGTGTGAAAAGATACTTGAGACTCTTATGGTCCATGAATATTTCACAATCACGTCCATATAAGTAATGTCTCAAGATCTTTAGGGCGAAGACTACTGCTGCCAACTCTAGATCATGGGTAGGATAGTTCTTCTCATAATCTTTCAATTGTCGTGATGCATAAGCAATTACCTTACTTTCTGGCATCAGCACACATCCTAATCCCATCAACGACGCATCACAAAATATGCTAAAATCTACATCTTCTATTGAAAGTATTAGCACTGGTGCTGAGGTTAACTTGTCCTTCAATTCTTTTCACAATCCTTTGACCACCAGAACTTCATGTTTTTCCTTGTTAATCGCATCAATGCGAAGCAATCTTAGAAAATTCTTTAATAAATCTTCTATAGTACCCTCCTAAACCAAGGAAACTTCACATTTCAGTTACATTCTTTGGTTGTGGCCATTCACGAATTTTACTGGATCAACGGATGCACCTTCTCTAGAAATCACGTGACCTAGAAAATTCACCCGATCTAACAAAAATTCGCATTTAGAGAATTTGGCATATAACTGATGTTGCTTTAATATACTTAAGATCATCCTTAAATGCTCCTTATGTTCCTCTTCGGACTTAGAATACACCAGAATATCATCGATGAACACGATGATAAATTTATTGAGATACTCATGGAATATTCTATTCATAAGATCCATAAACGCCGCTATTGATCAAATAGATCATCAATCCTAGGCAACGGATACTTATTCTTCACTGTCAATTTTTTTAATTCATGATAGTTTATGCATATTCTTAGGGTTCTGTCCTTCTTCTTTACAAACAAAACAGGGGCTCCCAAGGGGGATAAACTAGGGCGTACTTTTTTTATTAGCTTTTGTGTGGCAAGCTGCTGTAAGTTTTTGATGAGATTTTTCATACTATCCTAGAAAAATTCATGATTTACTCGAAAAAAAAATTCTAACAATTTCTAATATAAGATCAGATAAGTCAAAATCCATCCTTTCTGGATTCAATTGATTGAAAGGAATTCCTAGGACTTCAACTCCTTCATTTATGCTGGAGCCATTAGATACGGATTTTTTGATACTGGTCTCGCTCCGGGTAAACGTCTACCACAAATTCGATTTTTTGATCAGGAGGTAGTCCGAGTAAATCATCTAAAAACACTTCTGAAAACTCCTGAACTACTGGAATCTCTTGCAATTTAAGATCAGGCTTCTTACGACAATCCACAATACTTGCAAGAAATCCCATACAGCCACCCTTTAATAATCTCCAAGCCGTACTGCCGATACAATCAATAATTGCTTTTTATTCCCTGTCGCTTGACAATAAAAGGCATCTGACGTAGGAGGTTAAAAACTGACTATTCTAGTTTTGCAATTTATAGTTGCAAAATGTCGAAACAGCCAGTCCATACCTAAAATAACTTCATATGCATTCATCTTTATTATAATGAACTTAACGTCCAATATACGATCATTGATTTGAACCCCCCAATCTATAATTACTATATCTAATAGAAGACGGTCACCTGAAGGTAGCATCACTTTATACAGCTGCTCTGCCACCTCAGGTACCCGGTTCAACTTCTTAGAAAACTCTTCAGACATAAATGAATGTTTGGCTCTTGAATCTATCAATGAAAAGACACTAATTCCATCAATTAATAATGTACCTGCCACCACGGCCGGATGGTCCGCTTCCTCGTCATCAATCATTGCAAAAACACGACCAGCTATCCTTTTTTGTTCTGGTTTGTTTGGAGGGGCCTTCGGACAATCACGCTCCATGTGTCCCACCTCCTTAAATCTGAAACAGCGTCCAGATCCAGCCATACACTCTCTTGCATGCTTTCGATTGCACTTGGGACAATCTAATATCTGCTCCAGACTTTTAACTTGCTTTCTTTTCCCTTGCTCATTTGAACTTTCACTTGGCCTTTTCATCACACGCACTGGTTGCCATTGTTTACTCGGTTGCGGTTGGACTTCTCAAAAGAACCGTCTTTGGGATGTTCCCAGTTGTTGCTTCACCAACTTTGATTCTGCTTCCTCCAGGTCTAGAGCCTTGGAAACAACCTTCGAATATTGAGCGTCCTCTGATCCCCAAGTCTTTATTTTCTAAATTTCTGGTTTCAATCCTTGCACAAACTGCTCAACTTTATCTTCATTGGTTGCCACAAGCTGTGGAGCAAACCTTGATAGGCCTTCAAACCTTCGCACATATTCAGCTACTGATCCCAACTGCTTTAGCTGAATAAACTCCATTTTCTTTTTATTTTGTTCAGCTCTACTAAAATATTTGTCATAGAAAATTTTCTTGAATTGAGCCAATGATAGTTCTTGAACATTGGTAGTTACCTCAACAGTATCCCACCAATTCCTTGCATCCATAGTCAGCAAGAAAGTTGCACAATTGACTTTTTCTCCTTCCTCAATCTTAGCATACTAAAATATCTTCTCCAAGGAATGAATCAATTCTTCAGCCAACACAGGGTCTGTAGAGTGTCCATTAAATGATGGAGGATTCATTTTCCTAAATCTCTCACAGCTCAGCTCTCCAGCATTATGATTTCGTCTATTTCCTTGCTCTTCTCGATTCATCATTCGCTCCAATTGTTGAAACTGGCGGTTAACCAACTCTAATAGTTGGTTAATAGTACCCTCATTAGTTCCTCCTCTGGAATATTTCTTCTTCCTCCCCTCATAGTCCTTCAATCACCATATCACATCGTTAGTACTCCAAAATGAGTATCTTCCTACTTTAATCCTTTATAACATAGAAGTATGCAAATGATAACAGTTATTGAGCTTTCTAGAGAACCAACTCAACCCAGTGCACTCACCCTTTTGTTCCCTTATTTATTCGTGTGTGTTTTGCTCTGATACCATAAATGTGACCACCCGATTCCAAGGACGCCGCTTACTGCTCTTCTTACTTACTCACTTTTCTTTCTTACGTTGGTGGAAAACTTGTTACTTTAATTTCTAAAAACTATCTTTAGTTTATAAAACAGTTTACAAAGAAAACCGTCAAATAATAAAAACATACATTTAAATTCCACCTTTAAATAAAATACATTAGCATTTAATATCTTAAAACTGCAGTGGAAGACAATTACTTCAACTTAAAATACATTCGTTTTCGATACCTTTGGTAATCCATCACACCAAAATAAGGGTATACATTTTAATTACATCTTCAAAACATTCAAAACATTTTCTATTCTAACTATGTGTGTGTTATGCATCACTCCTGGTTGGTCGTCACTCAATAAACTATATCATTTGAACACTCTTCTGCTCTAACTCCTTGATCGGTCACTTTCACCCTTTCCTCCATTACATTCTCTACATTGCAAAGCCTAAACTATCAGACTAAAGTTCAATAAGAAGCATAACTATAATGTACAATGCATGAGTTTGCTATGTTGTTAAAATAATGCACAATTTCATTCCCATTTTTTAGGTTTCATATCTTCTTTATCTTTGGAAATATTACAGGATCTCAAGAACACTCCCTCCACCTACTTCAACTTCTACTGATCTTGGGCCCACTTACTACTTGGAGTGCTCAGGCCTGTAATAACAATTTACTTTACTGTTATGTTATTCATGTTCTTAATTCATCAGAGACGAAACATAATCAGCGTCCCATACCACCAATCATATCTCGTTTACCTCCAACTACGTTGTAAAACAATGCATGAAATCATTTCGTTGACATTTTGTAAAACTATGATGCATGACCATGTGACTATGAAACATCACTTAAATCACATCAAACATATCATGAAAACAAGCATAACATCAAACATGTCATGAAAACAAACATACAATGCACATCAAACATATACCATAATCTTTGCAATGTAATCTCACTTAAGGACCAAACAATCTTAATACTAACTTAGCTTCGTAGCTAGATTGAGTTGATCCACTTGAGTCTCCTTTTTAATCCAATTGAGGACCTAAACATGCATATCATTTAAGGATCAGAAGTAATAAACTCTTAACTTTTTATCTGAACTTCAAACAACTATAACTTTCTTTTTAATGATCCATTTGTGATGCTCAAGGTGTCAAATTATTCCTTAAAGAGTCCACTATAACTTCTTAGAAGACACCAAATTCAGAAAATGAGCGTATAAATTGCTTTAAATCCATAACCAGTTGACCGCATAAAACAAGGTGTCGACCACTGCTCAAAACAAAGGGCATGCCTTCTAAAAATCGAGATCCGGTCGACCTAATTACAAAATGGACAACCTAAACTACAAAACAGTCGTCCGAATTCCTCTCCCAGTTTTTGTCTACTAACTTGCAACATCCATAACTTTGTCTACAAAGCTTTAAATTGAGTGATGCAAACGGCTATAGACCACTCTAAGAGTCTTATTTAACTCTTATGAAGGAGATATCATTAAATTTAGAAAGGTTGATGAATTGAGTCGTGGGATTATTGCACGATTTCATGTGACTCTAACCCACCATGCAAAGTAAACTTCAATCGGGTTCAGGTTCGGGCTCGAGTCTGGCGGTCTCGGTTTTAGGTTGCAAATTCATCTCTTCACCTCGCCAAGTCATCACGTGTTTTGGTCTTGTTTGATCCTCCAAATTTTGCTTAGAAATGTATAATTCTTCAATTAATTTTCCTGCAACATTAATAAACATATTAGAAAAATCCCGAGCTCGGGCTCGGGTGATTGCTCCACTTGGCATGCCAATCCGTGGCATGTCAAATAGGCTCTCGGTTCTTTGAAATAACTTTGCCTTCATCTGTTTCGAAAATCCCTCAACATTGGGCCAACTTTGTTGAATCAAGACTTTCATCTTGCACTTGGTTCTCCATTTATGTTTTAACTTTAAAATTTTGATCATATCGGCCATGAGACACTTAAATGACCTTAGATACAAAAGGTATGTTCATCTAGGAAATCCTATAAAAAACTACACTTAAACAAAGTTTGGAAATCGGCCTTGATAGAATGTTCTTCCATGGACCTTGTGGCACATCATTCTCTAAAGATTGAAGTGGATTCGACCTTAAATTGAAAGTTTCACATAAAGATCACTAACACTCTTTGATTGGTGCAAAACTTTGTCAATGTAATAAGGATCACTAACCATAAGATTACTCAAAGTCAAAATCCTAATGTAAGTTACTTTTTCTTTCATTATGTTCCCATCTTTCTCGAAGCATCAAGTGATTTGCCAAATAAAGGATATGGCCGGAAGAAAGCCACATCCTTGGATTCTTTTATAAGAGCTTGGGACAGTATCAGAGCAATTCAAACAATAGGTAGGCAATCGTTGCTAATCATACATGAATAACCTCTAATTTTCAAAATTTGAAAGACCATAGCAAGCATTTCATCGCAATGTATCACAAAAACCGAAGAAAGTTCTCTTACCCTTGTTTTGGTGGACTTATATTCCTCAACAATTTCCATAGAAACCCAAAACCTTGTTTTCCTTTCATCCTCAAATATAATAAAAGGTTGCATTCCATTAAACCACGAATAAAGTTTTTAAGCACTAAATTTTCTATCAACATAAATAGTAAAGACATATTCAATCAACCTTTGGATCCATCCTTTATTTTCAATGTAAACAAAGTAAGGATATACAAATATGACCTTAAACATGCCTTTGAGTTCACTTCTAAGGTTGTGTTGGCCCACTAATCCATTGTTATCTAAATAGGGCAACACATGATTAAAAGCTTTTAAGAACATATCTTTGACATCCATACATGCATGCTTATCACAACGATAAAGTTTTATTTCTTAAATTTAAAATCAATGCCATGATAAAATGCAATGTCAGTTAAACCAATATCATAAAGGTAAGGGTTTAATTGAATAATTCGCTCATATCACTCAGTTATTACCTGTCATTGATTGTTACCAAGATATGAACATCAAGATCTAAGGGTTTATTTTTGGAGACTAGAATAAGAGCATTAGTATCTTTGTTCATAAACTGGTTAAACTCATATGAGTTTTCACCATCAACAAAGATATCTTTGATGCATATATCTTTTTAAATATTTGTTGTCAAGGAGTTCTTCTCACTTGCTTCTTCATTTCAAGGTTCTATAAATTTCTCCAAGTAGGTAAATCGTCATTAAACTCAATTGAATTTAGCATATCCTTGAAATCGAGGTCATCCACTACCTCCTTAGTTTGACTAGCATGCTTAGAAGCTGTCGACCTCAACTCATTAAGGGAAGCTTTGAACTCATCTAGTAGTTCATGGAAAATACCAACCTCGGGTTCCTCAAATATTGATGTTTTCTCACGTGGACGTTGTTTTGATTGTAAACCCATAAACTTACCTTGTGTAGACATATTGTTCTCATGAGTAGATGGAGAACGTTCATAACTTCTTTCTATAATTTGAGAGAGGGAATAATTGCTTACCTTTGCTGAATATTTTCAAGTGCATCAACAAAATTTTGTCAAAAGAATTAAGACTCCGATGACAAATGATGTGAAAAATGTATGCGCAATGGAGTAAAAAATATGACTTTTGATGTGCCGATGTTATCAAATGACATGGCACAAACAGTAGGAAAATTACAAAATAACAAAAACACTCTACAATGGTTCTCTTGAACTTCTTTCGCATGAAGCGGTGAAGTTTGCACCAAGTCACTAATTTGATAAGTAGCAACAAGAAGATAAAACTCACAAACAAATGTATACTAATCACGGGGTGAAATGTAAGGTTGTTTGGAGGATTGCTCAACAAACTAACACTAGCGAAATGCTCTAGATATTATAAGGTCAACACCCTCTATAAAATGTTCTAAGGAAGTCTTAGGTAGCCTCTAAATTACCTACATCACGTTTTTGCTCAGGGCTAGCTAAAAAAAGTTAACAAAAAATATGCTGAAAAGTAGTCTTCACATGAAAAAGTAGTGTGAATGCTCCAAAATTAATTCCCTCCATTGTGTGCTTGAAGGATGACTTCCAGATGTGATTGTAAGGTAAAGTGGTTATAAATTAATGACTGCAAATATGGTGTGCTTTCAGGTTGCATGTCTAAATGTGATCGGAGAAGGTGGAGGTGATAAGCATGTCTAACTGAATTTTGTGAAGGTGATAAGAAGTCAAAGGCTTATCAATTTGTGGCTGCAAAAAAAGTTATATGAGATGGTATTTGACAAAAAAAAAAAAAAAGAATTTTACAAGCTTTTCTCTAATTGGAAGAAGGCGAGGTCAAATGAGAGCATCAACAAAAATTACCGCAAAAAGTGGGATGGTAGAGACTCCTAAAGAAGCTCTCCCCCTTATGCTATTTTCTTCTAAAATTTATGGACGAAAACATATGAAAGGTTTATCAAGGGTGGTTTGGTTTGGCCTCCAACGTGCTCAACAATCTGAGAGTTCTGTTGGAACAAGTATCTTGTTGCTAAGTTATCAAATGATATGACAATTCTAATCTTCTGAAGAAGCTTTTTTCTTAGCAATAATCTTCAGGTGTTTTCCTACAAAACGAGCAAATAAGTTAGTTAATGTGCAAACTTTGCTCTCCCTGATGGTTCTCCTCGAGCTTTCGTCAACNTTATCATTGACAGTTTCCTCGTAAACTATTTTACAAAGTAAAAGATAGTTTTCAGAAATTTTAAAGTAATGAGTTTTCCACCAAAGTAATGTAAGTAAGTAAGTAAGTAAGAACAGTAACGGACCGGTCCTCGGGCTGCCCGCGAGTAAGCAAAGTAAAGTAAAGTAAAGTGAGTAAGCAAGTAAAGTAAGGCAGAAAGCGGCAGCACGGGAATCGGGTCGTTACAGTAGCACATCAGGATTTGTCCTCAAATCCAATGCTTGAACATTAAAGATAGCTGTAATTCCATAATTTTCCCAAAGCTCAATCATCTTTACATTTTTTTATGTTCTACAAAATACAAAATAGACTCAAGGTTTTATGAAATAACTTTCCCTTTCCTCTATTTCAAAAATCCTTGAGCATTGGGATAACTTTGTTGATAGTAAACTTCCAATTGATTCTTTAATTATGTTTTAACTTAAAAATTGTGATCATGTGGACTTTGTGACACTTGAGTGACTTGAGATACATGAAGTATGTCCATTTACGAAATCCTATTAAAAACACTCTTGAACAAAGCTTGGAAATGAGCCTTGATAGATTGTTCTTCAATGGACCTCATGGCACATTATCCTCCCAGGGTTAAAAAGGATTCAAATTCAAATCCAATGCTTTACAGAATTGATCATAACGTTTTTGAATTGGTGCCAAACATTTTAGATTTAAAAAGTATCCTCATCCAAAAAACTACTAAAGTCAACATCTTTAGTGAAAGTTACTTTTTTACTTTATGTTTCCATCTTTCCCGAAAGCACCAAACAATTGGCCACATAAAGTACATTGCTAGAGGGAAAATTACATCCCCATATTTTTTTATTAGAGCTTGAAACAGTATCAAAGCAATTCTAACAATAGGTTGGTAACACATGTTAATCGCACATGGATAACCATAAATGTTAAAATTTCTAATGACCATAGCAATCATTTATCACAAAAACTAAAGACTGTTCTCTTACGATTATTTTTGGTGAACGTATATTCCTCAGGGTCTTTTCATCAACAATTTCTAGAGATTCCAAAACAGTGTGATCCTTTCACCCTCAAATATAACAAAAAGTTACATTCGATTCAACCACCAATAAAAGATTTTAGCACTAAATTTTCTATAAATGCAAATAGTCAAGTCGTATTCAGTAAACTTTGAGGTCCATACTTTATTTTCTATGTAAACAAAGCAAGGATATATAAATATGACCTTAAATATATCTTTGACATCCAAACTAGCATGCTTATCAAAGATTATAAAGTTTTCTTTCAAGAATTTTTGATCAATTCCAACATGCAATATCACTAAAACTAATATCATTAAGGTAATGGTTCAATAGATTAATGGCTTATACCAATCAGTTATTATCTTTTTTGTTTGACTAAATCAAATCCTTGGTTGACTCGGCTATATCCATAAATTTTATAAACTTTTTTGTTCTAATTTTCGTTCAAAAGGCATGTATTAATGTGCGTTGCCAAGATGGGAACATCAACATCTAAGGGTTTTATTTGGAGATTGGAATAAGAGCATTAGTATCTTTGATCATAAACTTCTTAAACTCATACGAGTTTTCATAATGAACAAAGACATCTTTGATCCATCTATCTCCTTTGATATTTGTTGTCAAGGAAGTCTCCTCACTTTCTTTTTCATTGCAAGGTTCAATAGTAAATCATCATTAAACTCCATCAAAGTTTGCATCTCCTGGAAATCAACGTCATCCACTACCTCCTCATGTTGGCTAACATGGTTGGAAGTTTTTGACCTTAACTTCTTAAAGGAAGCTTTGAACTCATCTATTAGTTCATGCAAACTATTTACCTCGAGCTCCTCAAATATTGATGTTTTCTCCCGTGAACATTGATTTGGGTGTAAACCTGTAAACTGGCAAGGTGTAGAAATATTGTTGTCACGAGTAGTTGGAGAACGTTCATTACTTATTACATTTTTGAAAGCAGGAATAATTACTTGCCATGACTAAAGAATTTCTATTGCACCACCAAAGTGTCGTTAAAAGAATTAATGCTCTCAAACAAAATGACCTTAAAACGTATACGTAGTGGATAGATTATGGGTTTTTGAAAGTCGAGAGAAAAATGTCGTTTGTATCTTTGAACTACACTTCAAAAGAATGGAAAAGAAATATAGAAAAAATAACTTCAAATCCCTTTCAAACAATGAAGCCTTGAATCTTCATATCCGACTTAAAATTGCTGGAGATTAAAAAAAGAGAGTCGATTATTAAAAGTTTCACTTAGAAAAAAAATTCAATAATTAAATCTAGACAAACCTCACTTATTATGAAAAACAATTTAAGAAACTTCCATAATTTGAAACTTCGCTACTTGCGAAAAGAAAACTTCTAATTTGAGAAAAAATAAACTTCTCTAATTTTAAACTTTCTTAATTTGAGAAAGGAAACTTTCCTTATTAGAAAAAGGAAACTAAATTAACCAAAAAAATATTAAATATTATTGGTGATTTTTAGTCGAGAATTCCCACTTTAAAACGTGCATTGTTAAAAATGTCTAAGTTGAGTATTGTGCCACATTCTGGAAACATTTGAAAAATTAGCTTGAAGGTAGATTTTGTAGGCTTGACCTTAACTTATGCTTGATTAGAAAGATATCGACTGAATACTTACTTGATAAGTTACCGTATTTACTAGCATTTTGCATATACAATCCATGGAATATTACAAAATAGAAACTTATAAAGTTAGGAAATTTTGATGCATATTTATAGGTCATGCTGTATCGAATGAACATCATATGAAATTTTAACCAAAGTTAGCCCATTCCCTTAAGTTGCAGTCCACAAAATCTTAGCCCAAGTTCCCGTATGCATTTGGAGCTCTAGTGTGTTCACTTCCCGGTTTCTGCAAGCCATTCTTGTTCTCCCGGCAGATTAATTAGTTCATAAGAACTTTATATTTAGTCTGATTTTAATTAGTTGTGACTCATCATATTAATTCTTTGACGCTCATATCTGATGCATGATTAATTAGTTTGTCTAGTTAAGAGTTTAATACAGTGAAACCATTCAACTAAGACCAAATCATTAACTAAAATTCTTAAAATTATTTTTAATCAATTTGTTAATTTTTTATTATAAATTTTACGTAAATTTGATATAATAACGTAATACTATCTTAAATTTTTATATTATTTTTATTATCGAAAGTGTTAAATGGAAAAGCCTAGAATCATACAAAATTTAGATTTAATACTTAATAAATGTTAATATTTATTAAATATTAATAAAAAAAACTATTGAATGTCAACTTCTGACATTTTTAAAGCTTTGTTGTTTCTGTGATTTTTAAAGGGGAAAGAGACGAAGAAGAGAGTAAATTTTGTGGGCACTATAAGTAGACCTCCCCGCCATTGCTGATCTTCCTCACCTCTTGGCTCTCTCCCTGCCCAATCGTACCTTTCATTTTCTCTCTCTTTCATCGCTTTTGTTTCTCTCTCTAGACTGTCATCTCTTTCTTGTTATTGAATCTGAAAATGACCATTCTCATTGAGCAGCCCGATTTGGGTACACTTCAGATTCTTCTGTTTTCGTTTCTCCTTGCGTTTTTGCATTTTGATTCATGTTTTTTTTTGCGCAGATGAGCAGATTTTTAACTGCGAAGCCAACGAGTTGATTCTAGATGGTGGATTTACAGTCCCCAAATCATTGCATAGTAATGGGTTCATCGCGCCGGAGATCAACTCATTCGGTCAATCTTTCCGGTACATTTCTCGGTTTTTGAGTTATATTTCTGTTGGAGCTCTAGCTTTTTGCATATATAATCCATGGAAATTTACAAAGTAAAAACTTATAAAGTTAGGAAATTTTCATGCATATTTTTAGTTTGTGCTGTATCGAATGCACATCGTATGAAATACCTGAAAAAGTTACAAACTTTTAAGATAAATTATGTGTGATTAATTTAGTGTGGAAAGATAAAAAGATTATGCCACCTCCACCTAACATTTCCTCATAATCAATGATATTATTTAAATAAACCTTATTCAAAGAATTTAATTTTAATAAATATTATTTTATTTATTAAAGTAGACAAGTAAAAAGAAAGTGACATGTGTCCGTATTTGATTAGTGACTAACTGTAATTAAGGTATAATTAGTTAGTGATTAAGGAAAAATTAAGGTTTATTAATCATGATTAATTAAGTAAATTTTTAGGATTAGCTTAGTACTAATCTAGATTAATAAGTTAAGGTCAGTATGTTTTTAAGACAATAAATAATGTTTTTTTAGCAATTAAACTGATAAAGAAGGACAAAGTAGTAAACATAATAGGATAAGTTGGACTAAAAGGTAAATTTATTCTAAAATCTTTCTAGCGAAAGGGAGAAATTGCTGATGATCAGCCATATACGTGGCTGAAGAGAGAGAAAGGGAGAAAAGGAGCAAAAAAATTAACGAATTGTTTGGGAGAGGTTGTGCATATTTCATCAAAGTTATTAGAAAACTGTCTAATCTATGCAATTTTAGATTTCATGCCTGAAATCAAGGCTAAACTAATCCAATGTAATATACCTTTGAGAATATTTAATTAGACAGCTTGAACGACATATGGGCTGTAGAATCATAGCTGTTAATGATGTATAGAACAAGTTCTGATACTTTGAAGTTACCCCAAAACATTTCATTGATTCCTAAAATTGTTAATGATCTTAGGTAATTAACGTAAAAGTGATCCAGTATTTTACCTAATACTAGAAAGGCTTGCTAAGGATAAACAATGTAAGTAGTACTATGTGTGTTTTACCCTAAATTGGGTCTACATCAAGTACAATAAGAATTTTTTTAATATGTTGTTTTATGCTTTATATGCAAGATTAATTATTGTTTTAATATTATGAACATTATTTAACTTCTTGATACATTTATACCAAGTATGTTCATGAGCATCTCATGCATTTTGTTTTCTAGAATGAACTATTTACATGCATCAGATTTATATTAAACAGAACATGATAATGGTTGTTTTGGGTTGAGCTCGAATAACAAACGAAAGAGAAAGATAAAAAAATTAAGAGAAAGTTACATCCATTTCATTGGAAAGAGGTTTTTGTTTGTCGTCCCACTAGGTGGACTCTAGTTTGTGGCCTCTCAACACTTGGAATTGAGTTGGTTGTCCCCTTTGGTGGACTCAAGTTTGTGGTCTCTCATTCCTTGCTAGAAGGCCCCAATGATAAGAAAGTATAGAAAACAAAGAAAGAAAAGACCAAAAATCGAAACAACAGAAAAGTTTTACTTATGCGTATAATATATGTATTCATGCATATCAATACTACGTACTCATCCTTATGCACATAGATAAGTGTTATGATGTAGGTGATTAGGAGATGCACTTAGAAGTGCACGAGACAAATTGCTTTGTTCATTTTATTAGTTGACGTTGTTTGAGCATATTTGGACCCGTGGGAAAACTTAGCTTATGGCTTATAGTTTTTAACTTCGTATATATGGCTTCTAAAAAGTTTACTTAACCTACAATGTTGTAAATGTGTTTTAAGTAAACTTAGCTTTTATGTTTGCTTTAAACGACTTTTATGAGAAAAGAAAGACCCAAAATAAAATAAAAAGAAAAGTTGTACGAAAGCATATCATATACATATCCATGCCCTAAGCCCTAAGCCCTAATCCCTAAGCCATAATCCCTAAGCAGTAGCTCTAACCCCGAAGCAATATGCCTTAAGCCCTACACCATAAGCTGTAAGCCATAAGCCCTAACTCTTGAGCCCTTACCCCTAAGCTCTTAGCTATAAGCTCTAAGACATAAATCCTAAGCCCTATGCCTAAAGTCGTAAGCAATAGCCATAAGCGATAATCCACAAGCCTTTAGCCATAAGCCCTAAGTCCTAAGCCCTAAGCCCTATAACATAAGTCGTATGGCCAAGCCATAAGACCCAAGTTCTTAGTGTATGCACTTATACCCTAAGATCTATGCCTTAAGCCTTAAGCCCTAAGCCCTATAGCCTAAGTTGTTAGTTGTATACCGTCAGCCCTAAACTTAAGTCACAACCCTTGAGACCTAAGCCCTAAGTCCTAAGTCTTAAGCCCTAAGCCATGAGCCCTAAACCCTAAGCTCAAAACCATAAGCCCTAAACTATAAAACCTAAAACGTAAGCCCTAAACCTTAAAACCTAAAACTTGAGTCCTAAAACCTTAGCCCTAAGCCCAAAGCCTAACGTTTAAAGCCTAAGCCAAAAGCCCAAATCATGAAGCCCAAAGCCCTAATCCCTAGGCCCTTAAGACAAATCCCTAAGCCTAAAGCCCTAATTTCTAAGCCCTAATCCCAAATCTTGAAGCCTAGGCCCTATACCTTAAGCCTAAGCCTTAATCCCTAACCTCAAATTCGTAAGCCCTAACCGCTAAGACCTAAGCCCTAAGGCGAAAGCACTCAGCCATAAAACTTAAGCCATATGCCATAAACCCTAAGTTTAAAGCCCAAAGCCCTTAGTCAAAGATCTAATCCCTAAGCCCAAAGCCCCAAGTGATTAGCACCTAACCCTAAACCATAAGACTTAAGCCTGAAGCCCTAAGCCCAGACCCTAAGCTTGAAGCCCATAGTCAAAGATCTAATCTTCAAGCCCAAAGCTCTAGGTCCTAAGCACCTAACCCTAAGCCCTAGGCACTATGTCATAAGCCCTATGACCTAAACACAAAGTCCTAAGCCTAAGCCATAAACCCTAAGCCCTTATCCCAAAGTCTTAAGGCTAAGCCCTAAGCCTTACGCTTTAATCCCTATTGCCTAAGTCCTATTCCAAATCCTTAGGCCCAAAGCCTTAAGACCAAACTTCAAACAAATGAGCCCTTAGCCAAAAGCTCTGAATCTTATGCCCAAAACCCTAAGCAGTAAGCCATAAGCCAAAAATTCTCAGCCCTAAATCTTACGCCCAAACCCCTAAGTCGGAAGCCATCAGAAAAAAATTTGAGGCCCTAAGTCCTAAGCTCTATGCCCAAAGCCATAAGCCCGAAGCCATATCTCAAACCTGAATCCCTAAGCCCAAAGCACTAAAGACAAAAGTCCTAAGCGCAAAGCCCTAAAACCAAAGTTCAAAGCCCTAAGACCTTAGCCAAAATCACTAAGCCTTAAGTCCAAAGCCCTAAGCAAAAATCCTAACCCTAACCTAATCCCTAAGTCCCAAAGTCCTATCCTCAAAGCCTTAAGACCAAAGTTCAAAGTCCAAAGAAGTCAGCCAAAAGCACAAAGTCGTAAGCCCTAAGCCCTAAGCCCAAACCCTAAACTTTAAAGGTTAAAACTTAAGTCATTAGCCCTAGACCCTAAGCCATAAGCCCTAAGACCTAAAACCTTAGCCCTAAGCCTAAAGCCCAAAGCCTAGAGGCCAAAACCTTAAGCCAAAATCCAAAATCCCTAGTCCCAAGCCTAAATCCCTAGGCCCTAAGGCCTAAGCCTAACCCAAATCCTAAAGCCCTATGCCCTAAGCCTCTAGCTTAAAGTCCCAAGAACTAATTACTAAGATCGAAGCCCAAAGCCTTAAGCCCAAAACCATTAACTCTAATCCTAAGCTCTATGCCTTAAGCCCCAAGCTTTAAAACATGACACCTATCCAAAGACCTGAACCCAAAGCCCGAAGCCTTAGGCCCTAATTCCAGAGCTCTAAGTCCTAAGTCTTAAGCTTATAGCCCTAAGCCCATAGCCCTAAGTCCTAATCCCTAAGCCTATAGCCCAAAGTCATTAGCCTTAAGAACTAAAACCTAAGCCAAAAATTTAAGCCCAAAGCCCAAAGTCTAAAGTCCAAAACCCAAAGCCTTAAGCCCTAACCCTTGGGCCTTAAGGCAAAATTCCAAAGCCCATAGGTCAAAGCGCTAAGCCCTAAGCCATTATCTCAATTCCTATGCCCAAATCCCTTAGACAAAATCCCTAAGAAGAAAGCAAAAAAACTAATCCCTAACCCTTCTGCGTAAAGCCCTTAACCCTTGAAACCCCAAACAAGAAACACAAATACAAAACAAAAAACCAAACATTTGAAACTAGAAACCCGAAACATAAAACTCAGTACCAAAAACTCAAAACCTGAAGCCCAAAATTGAAACCCAAAAACCGAACCCCAAAACTCAAAACCAAAGACTCCAAACTCGAACCAAACCCAAACTCCAAAACCCTTAATTCCAAACACAAAACCTGTACTCCAAAATAGGCCTGGGCAGATCCGACCCAATCCGACAATATGATTGGGTTGGATCGGATCAGATCGGATCGGATTGGGCAAAGGTAATCGGTAGAGAAAAGGAAGTTAAGATCCGACGTTCAGATCATTAATCGGATCGGATCGTTATCAGATTGACGACGATCCGATCCAATCCGAACGTCGGATCTTAACTTGAAATCCAAGTCGGCATCTCCAAATCAAAAATTCAAAATACCTAAAGGCTAAATCCCAAAATCCGTAACCCCGACGACGAGCAATTCCGAACCCCGCAACGAGCGATCCCGATCGACCCGCGTTAATTATAAGTAGAGTTCTTCTTCTTGTTTTTTTCGATCCCGATCGATCCATAACGGTATTCTTTGGTAATTTGGTATTGTGCTTATAGTTTGTTTATGTTGTTTGAAATTTGAATGCGGAAGTGTAATTATTTTGTGTCAGCTTGTTGGCTGAGAATGGAATCAATGGATGATTTTTCGGATGAGAGCTTAATTTTGTTGTTTCAATGCTAATTTGATGTAAGTCAATTGATTGTTTTTTTGCAGAATGGAAAGTACGACTTCTGCAACTATTGACACAACGATAGACTTAACATCTACAACTCCTGCGAGAATTAAGAATCCTTCTGAGCCTGCCCCTAAGCCAAGAAAAAGAGCGTTGAAGGCTGCATGTTGGGATCATTTTACATGGGTTGAAGGATCTGATCCGGAGGATCTTAGAGCTAGATGCAACCATTGTCGAAAAAATATGCATGTCATACGAAGAAGGCGGGAAGTTTGAATATGACAAAGCATTTAAAGAGTTGCTCAAAGTATTTGTTGGCCACATATCAGTTACAGAAGAAGTTGCTTTTAGTATGCTGAAAGGGGAAGCAAGCTCGTCTTCTGTATCATCTTTCACGCAGGCAGAAGCGCGTGAAGTACTTGCGAGCATGATTATGACTGACAAACTACCGATGAGAATGGTAAAAAAGAAGGATTCAGAAAGTGGTGTGCATATCTCCGCCCCGAGTTGGTTCTACCTTCGCGCAGGTCACTGTCCAGGGATATCGAGGCAATTTATAGGAGAAAAAAAAATAGTTAAAGGAATATTTTAGTAAAAGTGACCAGACAGTTTGCCTTGCTACAGATTATTGGACGTCGGCATAGAATATAAACTATATTGTTTTGACAGGCCACTTTGTCGATGGAGATTGGAAATTGCACAAGAAAATTCTAAATTTTTGGCTGATTGACGACCACAGAGGAGAAACCATCAAAAAATTAATTTAGAAATTTTTACGTGATTGGGGGATTGAGAATGTGTTCACAATTACGGCAGACAATGCCTCCTCAAATGATGTGGCCATTGCACATATGGTTAGGAGTTTGCGACATTGGAATGGATTGGTTTTAGATGGAGACTTCATTCATGTGCGATGCTTTGCTCATATCACCAATTTAATTGTGAATGATGGGCTTAAAGAGCATCGAGCTTCTATCAGTCGAGTACGGAGGGCAGTGAAGTACGTTAAATCCTCACCAGCACGTTTAGTGAAGTTCAAAAGTTGCATTGACATGATGAAAATAACATTTAAGGGCAGTGTGATTTCTGACGTGCCTACTCGATGGAACTCGACATACCTTATGTTGCAAAGAGCTGAGAAGTATGCAGCTGCATTCGACAAACTTGCAAAATCTAACACTCAATTCTTAGCATATATGGGAGAAGAAGGACCTCTATCAGGCAGAAATCGGGTTGATATTAGTCAATTTACAAAATTCTTGAAAATTTTCTATGATTCGACGGTTGCAGTATCGGGTTCCCTTTATGTGACCTCCAACAGGTATGTTAGTGAGGTATGTCGAATGAAGCTTAACAGTCAAATGCACGTGGACGGTCCTAATCCATTATTGAGAACAATGGCTAATGACATGATTGCAAAATTTGCCAAGTATTAAGGTGACGTCGAAAAAATGAATAAAGTTATGTGGATTGCAGTGGTTTTAGATCCTCGATGCAAAGCAAATATGTTAAAACTTTGTTTGACCATTCTGATGGGAGACGATCGCGGGCGTAAATATTATGACGAAGTTGAAGTTCTTTTGCGCCGATTTTACAGTGAGTATAAGGGTTCAAGTGACGCACCATCGAGTTCGTCCAATGTTAGCGCAAGATTACTGAATGAATCTTTATTTTCTAAATTATACTCAAGGTCATCTTTTACCGAGTCTAGAACTTGTAGGTTGGAACTTGACGTCTACCTACACGATGTTGTTGAAGAATTTTCAGAGAATCTAGACCTTTTACTATGGTGGAAATTGAATTCTCATAAATTTCCAAGTTTGAGTAGGATAGCAAAGGATGTATTAATCATTCTGATTTCTACTGTGCCGTCGGAGTTAGCTTTTAGCTGTGGTGGTCGTGTTATCGACTCATTCCGCACTTTGTTGTTGCTGAAAACAGTGGAGGCCCTTATATACACTCAGAGTTGGCTCCGTTCTGAATCAGAAACTCCATTTTTGTCGGAGGTATTGGAAGACTACACGACAATTGACGAAGGTATATTTCGAGTATAAGTTATTTGTTAAGATTACTATTTATTAGTGTCAACAATAAGCCAGTTTTAACTTTTATGTGCTTTTGTTTTGTAGAAATTACGGAAAATGCAACCGGGGGAGACGTAGACCCGATTATTGAAATGTAATCCGACACTTTGAATCAAATTGGATATTATGTATTATGTTGACATTGTGAATTATTTTTGTATTCTTGATTGTTTTGGATTATTGATGTAACATCTCGGGAATTAACACCAATTAACACCAATTAACACCGATTAATCGAGAGAGAGACACAAGATTGATGATGATCAAATAATCAAATCGAGAGAGAGAGAGATATTAACACCGATTAACACTGATTAATCTCCGTCAAAGGCCTTTACACGATCACAAGTTGACAGAGAGACACAAGCCACAAAGCTTTGTTTTTGGAGCGGTCGACATAACTGAAGTTGGGTCGACACTTTTGTTTCGGGTCGACACTTTTGGGGTCGACACATGTAGGTTGGGGTCGACACAAATCTAAATGATCCGTCTCTGGAAAATTCTGGGGTCGACACATGTAGGTTGTGTCGACACAATTCGAACGTAAGGTCGACACATGTAATATGGTAAGGTCAACACAATGTCTTTTCTAGGGTCGACACAAACAGTTTGGATGGGTCGACACGATTTGCACGCTGCACTCCCTTTTTTGGGTCGACACAATTTGTATAGATGGGTCGACACAATTTGAACGTAAAGGTCGACCTAAGTAATTTAGTTGGGTCGACACAATTTGAACATAAAAGTCGACATAAGTAATTTAGTTGGGTCGACACAATTTGAACGTAAAGGTCGACATAAGTAATTTAGTTTGGCCGACACATTTTGCACGTTGGTCTGATTTTCTAGTCGACACAAGGAATGAATGAAAGACTCGGCTTCTGTTTTGAACAGGGGTCGACACAATACATAGTGGGTCGACCCAAAGTATGTATGGTTAAGCTTCTGAATTTTACAAGGGTCGACACAAGGTATTATGGGTCAACACAATACATTGTGGGTCGACACAAAGTATGTATGGTTAAGCTTCTGAATTTTACTAGGGTCGACACTAGGTATTATGGGCGACACAAAACACTGCATATACTTGAAATTTCTGCAGCACTTAAATAAATTGTTAGACTTTAATTGTACCCTTCAAAGAGGGTATTTCTCATGAATGGTTAAGTCTAATTTAAACATTGTAAAGTAGTTTATTTTATCTTCATGCTTTTCTTACACAGTTATCATAAAAACAATTGATTGCTTTAAAAACACTTTTAAAGCCAACACTTCTTTGGAAAATGAATCGGGCAGATCCGATTTGATCCGATAACGTTGGGTTGGGCGTCGGATCGGATCAGATCTTTTCTGATCCGATCGTATTACAACATACAATCCGACGTTTGTCGGATCGGATTGGATCTACAACAATCTGATCTCATCTAATCCGATGCCCACCCCTACTCCAAAACAGGAAACCAGAAATTGAAAACACTAACCACAAAACTCAAAACAAGAAATTCAAAACCCAAAACCCAAACCAAAACCCAAAACTTAAATCCAAAACCCGAAACACAAATCCAATACCCAAAACACAAATCCAAAAACTTGAAAACAAAAAACCCACACCCCAAAACCGTAAACTCATAATCTAAAACCTGAAAAACTAAACTCAAACCCCAAACCCCAAAATCTTAAACTTGAAGCTTGAAAGTCTAAACCAGAAACTTGCAAGGCGAACCACCAAAACGCAAAACTCGAACTCTTAATAAGAAACCTGAACCTAGAAAGCAAAAACCCCAAAACCTGATTTCAAACCTCGAAAAAAGAAACTAAAACCCTGAACAAGAAACCCAAGCACTAAACTAAAAAACCCGAAACCAAAATCTTGAACCCCAAAACCCAAAAACCAAAAACATAAACCACATCCCAAACCTTAACCCCAAAACCCAATAACCAAAACCCAAAACTCGGAACTCAAACTCCAAAACCCTATAAATGAACCCTAAACTCGAAACTTGAAACTCGAAACCCGAAACCTGAAACTCAAAACCCGAATCCCGAAACCCAAAACTAGAAACTTGAAACCTAAAACCGGAAACATAAAACCCAAAACCCAAAGCATAAAACTTGAATCTCGAAACCCATAACTTGAAGCCCAAAAACTAATACCCAAAATTCGAACCCAAAAACACAAAACTCAAGACCCAAAACTAAAAACCCAAACCTTAAAACCCTAATTCCAAAACCTAAACCTTTAAATCTGAAGCCCGACCGTAACCTAAACCCCAAAACTCAAAACTTTAAACTCAAAACCTAAAACCTGAACCTCGAAACACGAAACAAAAAGCAAAAAAATTAAAAAATGTAACCCGAACACCAAATCTCAAAACCCAAGACTCAAAACTCGAAGCCCGAAACCCAATACCCGAACCCTAAACTCAAAACAAAAAACCAAAAACCACAAATCAAAAACCCAAACCTGAAAACTCCAAACTCAAAACTCAAAACTCGAAATCAAAGCCCGAAAACTCGAAACTCAAGACCTGAAGCCCAAAAGCTAAAACCCAAAAACTGAACAACAAAACCAAAACCCAAGACCTAAAACTTTGATCCTAAAACCCTAAATCATAAACCTGAAACCTAAAACCCAAAATCTGAAACCAGTTACTCAAACCCGAACTCAAAAACCTGAGACAAAAATTCAAACCTCAAACCCTAAACCCTAAACACCAAAACCTAAAAAAAAAACCCAAAATCTTAAACCTGAAACATGAAACCTGAAAACCAAAACTTGAAACTCGAATCCTAAAACCCAAAAACCGAACCCTAAACATGAAACCTAAAAAATGAACTTTGAACCCCAAAACTTTATACTCAAACACCAAACCCTAAACCCAAATGAAAAAAATCTTAAACTCGAAACCCAAAACCTGTAACTCGAACTCTAAAACCCAAAACTCAAATGCTAAACTTGAAACCCAAAACATAAAATTTGAATCTCGAAACCCGAAACTTGAACCACAAACCATAAACCTCAAACCCGAAACGTAAAACCCAAAATCTGAAACTCGTTACCCAAAACCCAAACCCAAAAACCCGAAAGAAAAAATCAAACCTCGAAGCCTAAAACCCGAAACTTAAACACCAAACCCTAAACCAAAAACCCAATATCTTAAATACAAAACATGAAATCTGAAACCCAAAACCTTAATCTTGAACCCTAAAACCGAAAAACCAAACCCTAAACTTGAAACCTGAAACATTAAGTTTGAACCCCAAAATCCAATACTCGAACACCAAACCCTTAATCCAAATCAAAAAAATCTTAAAGTCGAAACATAAAACACGAAACCCAAAAAATCAAAAATCAAAAGGTAAACCTGAAACCAAATAAATGAACTTTGAACATCGAAACCCGAAACTTGAACTCTAAACCCTAAACCCAAAACCTAAAACTTGAAATCAGAAACCTGTTACCCAAAACTCAAACCAATAGACACAAAGCAAATATTCAAACCTCGAACCCTGAACCCCAAACACGAACTTTGAACAATGATACCTGAAACTTAAACACAAACCCTAAACCAAAAACCCAAAACCTGAAACTCAAAACATCAAACCTGAAACCCAAAACGTGTAACTAAAATCCTAAAACCCTAAAACATAATCCTAAACTTGAAACCTGAAACATGAACTTTAAACACCAAAACCTGATACTTGAACACTAAACCCTAAACCCAAATAAAAAAAATCTTAAACTCGAAACTCAAAACCTATAACTCAAAACCTGTAACTCAAACCCTAAAACCAAAAATCAAACGCTAAACCTGAAACCCAAAACTTGAACATTAAATCTCGAAACCCAAAACTTGAACCACAATCCCTAAACCCCAAACCCAAAATATGAAACCCGTTACCCAAAATCGAAGCCCGAAAACCCGAAACCAAAATTTAAACCTCGAACCCTGAACCCCAAACATGAATTTTGAACCCTGATACCCGAAACTTAAACACCAAACCCTAAACCAAAAACTCAAAGCCTTAAACGAAAAACATGAAACCTGAAACCCAAAACTTGAAACTCGAACCCTAAAACCCAAAAACCGAACCCTAAACTTGAAATATGAACCCTGAAAATTGGAACCTCAAACCCCAAACCCCAAACCTTGAACCTTGAAACCCCGAACTTAAAACCCAAAAATTGAAACCCCGAACTTAAAACCAAAAAATTGTATTAAAAAACTAAAAAAACTAACCATGAACTCGAAACAAAAAACATGAAACCTAAACCACAAAAACCCAAATTCGAAACCTAAAAAAACCTTAAAGCTAAACCTTGAACCCTTAACCCAAAACCCAAAACGCAAAACCCAAACCTTGAACCCTGAACCCATCAATCGAAACTCAGAGTAAAACCCTGAAACCCAAAACCCAAAACCCAAACCTTAACCCGAAACCCAAAACCAAACCCAAAACTTGAACTCATAAACCCAAAATGAACTCAAAACCTTAAACACGAAACTCGGATTCCAAAACCAAAACCCAAACCCCGAAATCTAAAACTTGAAACACAAAACCTTTAACCTTAAACAAACTGGAAATCCAAAACCTGAATTTTGAAACCTGAATTTTGAAACCTGAATTATTAAAACAAAAACTTTAAACACGAAACCCAAAACATAAAACCCAAAACTTAAAACCTAAAACCTAAAACCTAAAACTCAAAACACAAAACCCAAAACCCGTAACCCAAAACCAAAAACCCGAAACATGAAACCAAAAATCGGATAACCAAAGTTTGAACCCACAACACGAATCACAAAACCCAAAACCCAAAACCTAAAACCAAAAATCATAACCCAAAAACCTGAAACCCGGAGTTGAAACATAAAATCTGAAACCCAAAATCTAAAGCATGAAACCTGAAACTCGAATCTTAAAACATGTAACCCAAAATAGAAAAACCCGAACCCCAAAACCTATAACCGAAATGCCAAAACCCGAAACCTGAAATCCGAATAAAAAAAAATTAAGTCAGAATCCCAAAAAATTAAACCCAAAACCCAAAAATAAAACCCTCAAAGCTCAAACCTAAAACAAAAAATCCAAACCTTGATCCCAAAACCAAAAAACCATAATGAAACCAAAGTCTTAAACCCAAACCCCGAAACCTGAACCGTAAAACCCATAACCTAAAAACAAGAAACCTGAAACCCTACCAATAAAAATTAAATCCTGAAACCTTAAGCTTGAAAGCCTAAACCTGAACCCTAAAACCCAAAACACAATACACAAAACTTAAAACTCGAATACAAAAATCCCTTAACCCAAACCCCAAAACAAAAAACACAAAACCTAAAACAAAACAGCCAAATTTTAAAACTCGAAACCTGTAACCTAAACCCAATAAAAACCTGAAACTCGAACCTTGAAACCCAAAACCTGAACTTTGTACTTGAAACTCGAAACTCGAAACTAGAAACCTGAAACCTGTTACCCAAAAGCCGAACACCACAACCTGAAACCCAAAACCCGAATTAAAACATCAAACCCTAAACCCAAAACATAATCTTTGAACCCTCATACCTGAAACTTAAACCCAAAACCCTGAACTAGAAACCTGAAATCTTAAACCTGAAACATGAAAACAAGAATCCAAGACCTAAACCTCGAAGCATAAAAACCTAAAATAATTTAATTTAATTTTGATCAAGAAAGAGCCATTTTCTACTAGAGAAGGAACTCCCGATCAAGTGAACTCAAAGGTCCCGATCAAAGAAAACAAAGACAAAGTTACATATGTTGTGATTTCCAAAAGTCTCTCAAGGTGGTTAGTCTCTCTACCCGAACTCTTTACTAATTTCTTTTTTTATGATTGGATGAAGGAGATTTACAAAGTTAATCATAATTCCAGACCGTGCATTGAAATGAGTTTTAAGAAGAAGTATTACGATCTTCTTACCTTGGAGGACCATTCAAGCGATGAACAATTTGGTGATTCTAGTGAAGGAGTTTGCAAGCCTCTCATCAAAGGAGCCAATAAGGAAGCGTTATATAACTATTATAAACATATGAGATTCTTAAGAGCCTTAATAGCATTCTTCCAAAGATTATATTTGTTTCGGACTGCGCAAGAGTTGTTTACAAAGACCGCCAAGAGCACCCACCCTGATTGGTTAGTAAACCCTTTCTTGCCAACTAATAGCTCCAGGGATTTTACTATAATTATACACATTAGGTCCCATGAATACTTAGAAGGATACATTTTTGAATATATTGGAAACACTATGGTTTATAAATGGGATAATGAAACTCATGTTGATTTATTTATTCGGTGGTATAGTACAATCCAGATTGTTGAAGTGTTTAGCCGTGGAAAGAATTTTGTTTTGGTGAAGGGCATTGAATCTTATGACTCAAAATTAGAAGTTGTTCAAAGTTGGCACACTCTTAAGGCGGCCTTATGCCCAAAGAATTTTTGGGATAATGTAGTCGACCCAAGAACATGCAAGTTCGAGTTACCCGGCAAATATGGAATTTCAGCCACATTTAATGTTTAAGATCTTTCTCCCTTTGCTGGATTTGACGAAGATGAACGAGATGGAGATGACTTTCCACTAGATTTGAGGTCAAATCATCAAGAACCCAGGGAGGATGACAAGACACAGATTGGCATCCCAAGTGAAGCAATCACCCGAGCCCGAGCTTGGAATTTTTCTAATATGTTTGTTAATTTTGCAGAAAAATTAATTGAAGAATTATAGATTTCTAAGCCAACTTTGGAGAATAAAACAAGGCAAAAACACGTGATAACTTGGCATGGAGAAGAGGTGAATTTGCAACCTAAAACCGAGATCACCGGATTCGAGCCCGCACCTGAACTCGATTGAAGTTTACCTTGCATGGCGAGTTGGACAATCATCCCACGACTAAACTCATTAACCTTTCTAAGGATTGAAGGAATTTTATTGCATTTTTAGATTAAATTTTACGTGAATTTTTACGTGGACATTTGGAGAACCCGAGAGGGTTTTTCGGCTAGGTTCATTTTGGTTATTTTTGCATGCTAGCATCAGGTTTTTGCACGAGAGATTTTTGGCTGAGAGAAGGGTGATTTGGGCCAAGGAAGAAGGAAAAATTGGCTGAAGAGATTCAAGACCACGTGGCTTTCACATTCTTGCAATCTCATTGGTCCAAATTTTTCCTCCTTTTATTTCAATTTTCAGCATGCAAGTTGCATGCTTTTGGCCCTCAATTTTCCCTCCCTTTTTTCCCACTCTTCTTAGTAGATAAATTCCTCCCCAAGGCATGATTGTAAGACAATTTGGAAATTGAATTAAAGTAGCTTTAACTCTCCCTCTCCCGGGGCATTTTCCAACTTCAACCGGCAGCCGGCAATCCTCCGGCCACCGTGGTTCTTCAAGGGATTCCTCCTCCGAGCTGGGGTTCTCTTCTTGCTTCAAAGTCTCTAGCCTTCGTCAAGGACGTAGGGTGAGCTTGATAGTCATAAGCTCTTCATTCCATCGTTTATTTTGTTTGCATTTTCAACTCCTCTGTTGTCCAGCATTTCCGACCACCTCCAGACCACCGTTATTGTTCCATTGTATTCCGACCAATCCACTTCTAAACCCCCTCCATTCCATGTCATTTGGTATCATAGCCATAAATCCCTCCCCACCTTCCTCTTTACCTCTGTTTTTGTGTGAATTTAAGTTTGAAGGATGACCACAAGGAGTGGTTCCCATTACAAACCAAATCGGGATCCGATTGATCCTAGCCGCCTGGTTAGCCCATCCTTTCCATGTCCGAATTCGAACCTTCCCGAATCCAGCCTTCGAGGGCAAATTGATGAGCTCAACAAAAGATTTGATACGGTTTTACGAAAGTTGGAGCACATTTCTCCTTCTTTGAGAACTACCCCGAACAATTCACCAAGGAGAAGACCGAATCACAGTTCGAGGAGATGTCAAAAGTTTAAATCTGAAGAGTCAGATGACAACTATATTCCTGAAATGCTCCCAAACATTTTAACAAGGCTAAAATGCTCCCAAACATCAGACATAAATGTTCTTTTTTTCGAAGTACTTGTCTTCCTAGATTGTGAATCCATTTTCCTGAAATATAACTAAACAAATAACACGAGTGAAGAAAAGACCTAAACGTCGGCGAGCAGTCGACCGAGTGCTCAATCTGAATCTACTCTCGAGTTCTCTACGGTGGTAAACGAGCAGTGGGAACTGCGAGTCTGTGAATGGCTTCCGAGTGAGTGACAAACGAGTGAAGAACAAAAACAAAAATAGGAAAATGAAATTAGGGAAGACCTCGGGATTTTTCGGTTTGGTTTGTGTTGTCGAAAAAAAACCAAAAACCAAACCGAACAAAAATAGCCACAACCGAACCTGACCCAAAACTGATTATTTGAACCAAAGCCCGACCCAAACCGTTTGGGTTGGTTCGGGCTGCCCACTCCTACCTGAAGCCCGAAAACTGAAACCTGAAACCTGAACCCCAAAACTCAAGACCAAAGCCCTGAAACTCGAACTAGAAACAAAAAATACGAACCCAAAACCCAAAACAAGAATGCTCGAAACTCGAAACCTGAACCCAAAATGAAAAACCCAAATTCCAAAGCCCGAAGCCAAAAAACTAAAACCTGTAACATGATTCCCAAAATTCAGAAAGCCTGAACTTGAAACTTGAAAGTCGAAACAAAAATTCAAACCACAAAACTCGAACCTTGAACCCAAAAACCCAAACCTTGAACCCTCAACGTGAACCTTAAACCCTAAAAATAAAAAATAGATAACTGAAACCCAAGACATGAAACATGAAACCTAAACCCTAAAGCCCAATAACCAAAACCAAAAACACGAAACTCGTACTCTGAACCCTGAAATCCGAAACCTAAAACCCGAAATCTCAAACCTTAACCCTCAACCCGAAACCCAATTCTAAAACTTTTGACCCCAATATCTAAAATTCGAACCGCAAACCCTAAATCTCGAAACCTGAAACCCGTAACCCATAACTCGAATCAAAAAACCCAAAACCTTAAATTCAAATCATGAAACCCTAAAGTCAAACCCTTAATCCTAAAACAAAAACTAAAAACACGAAACTAAAAAGTCGAAACCCAAAACAAAAACTTAAAAACCCAAAACTCAAAACCAAAAACAAAAATCTCAAAACCTAAAACCCAAAACAAAAACTCAAAACTAGAACCCCGAAGCCCAAAACCCGAAACCTGAAACCCAAAACCCGAAACATGAAACCAAAAACCCAAACCCAAATCTCAAACCCCGAAACCCAAACTTTGAAACCCTAATTCTTAAAAGAAGTGTTTGAACATGAAACCATAAACCTGAAACCTAAAATCTGAAACTTAAAAACCGAAACAAGAAACCCGAAACCGGTTTCCCAAAAAACAAAACTCGAAACTCGAAACCTGAAACAGGAAACCCAAAACCCAACACCCAAAACCCAAAACCAAAAATCTGAACCCCAAAACCCAAAACCAAAAAACCCTAATCAGGAAATGTAAAACCCAAAACTCCAAAACTCAAGCCCCAAAGATGAAACTTGAAGTCTGAAACTAGAAAACTGATACCCAAACAAAAAAAACCTAAAACCAAAACCCAAACCTGAAACCCAAAACCTGAAACATAGAATGAGAAAGGACAAACTCAAATCACTAATCCAGAAACCAAAAAGTCAAAACATGAAACCCAAAATAATAAAACTGGAACCCCAAAACCCAGACAAGAAACATGTAACATGAACCCCAAAACTCGAAACCCTAACCTCAATACCCGAAACCTAAAATCTGAAAGCCGAAACATGAAACCTAAAACTTAAAACTAGAAACCCAAAACCCAAAGCCCAAAACGCAAAGCCCTAAAACTAAAATCCAAAACCTAACCCCAAAACCCAAAACCCAAGACCCGAAAGTTAAACCCCAAAACCCAAAACCAAAAACCCTAACCCTGAACCCTAAACCCAAAACTTGAAATCCGAAACTCAAAATCGAAAACAAAAAACTTGAACACCAAAAACCTAGTCGAACCCTCAAACCAAAAACCCTAACCACCAACCATAAACTAAATATTCAAAAAACGAAACTAAAAAGCCATAACCCTAAACCCAAAACATGATACCTTTAATCCGACCCAAAACACAAAACCCAAAACCTTTGCAATGAAACCTTATAAGAAAAACCCAAAACTTGAAACCTGTAAACTTAATTTAAACATAGAAAATCGAAACCCAAACTTTAAACCTCAAAACCCAAAAACCATAAAACCTGAAACCCAAAACCCAATACCCAATACTCATAATTAAAAGTCCAAAAACCTTAAACCTAAAACTCAAAACTTGAACTCAAAAACGCGAAAACAACCGTTGAATTCAAAACTCAAAGCTGAAAAAAAAACCCTAAACCACAAAACCTAAAACCTAAAACCATACACTCAAAATCTGAAATTAAAAACTAGAACCATAAAACCCAATACTCAAAACCCAAAACAAAAAAACCTAAAACCCAAAACTCAAACTTATTCTCTAAAACAGAAAACCCGAACCCCAATTCAAAAAACCCAAGCCCTAAAACTCGAAACCTAGAACCTGAAACTCAAAACCGGAAACATAAAATCTGAAAATTAAAACTTAAAACCTGAACCAAAAAACCCAAATCGCAAACCCTAAAACCCAAAACAAAGGCCCAAAACTTAAAAACTAAAACTTAAAATAAAAATCCAAACCCCAAAAATCGAAACCCGTAATCCGAACACAAAAACCAAAACCCAACACATGAACTCGAACCTCGAAACCAAAAACCAAAAAAGAAAACACGAAACCCAAATCTCGAAACCCTTATCCGAAAACCAAATTCCCAAATCCTGAAAACTGAATTTGATTTCGAACCCACAACCAAAACTTTAAACCCAAAACCCAATCTTTGAACATTGAGAGCCAAAACTAGAACCCTAAACCCTAAACAAGAAAACTAAAACTCGAAACATTAAACACGAAACTCCAAAACTTGAAACCCCAAACCCAAAACAGAAGCCACGAACCCTGGAAAAAAAAAACCTAAACCCTAATGTAACAACCTGTCTTTTGACGTAAAATAACATTTTACGAATATAATGTTTGACGGTTAGGGTATGAAATGTGCAAGAAATGGACTTTTGAGTGATGTATGGTGTTTTGCATATTTTATAACCTTACCTTCCGAATTTGAAGTTTATGCCTTCTACAAAGTTAAACTAGACTTAATAAGAAAAAGATTGCTATTTGAATCATAGAAATATAAGTTGTAGAACAAAAGTTATGAAAGTTTTAACTGCCGGTCGACTTATGAACAGTGTCTGGTTGACCTATGAACAGTTTCCGGTCGACCCCTTTGGCTATACGGTCAACACTTTAGTTAAATGGTGGATTGCAATAGAGTAGCGGTCGACACCTTATTAAACGGTCGACTGCAATGGAGTAACGGTCGACACCTTCACCGACGTAAGTTAGCCAAAATTCAAATGAATCTGATCTATGGACGTAAAGGAAATATTGTTTTTGATTAATAAAAGACATAATAAGGCATTCGGCTGCTATGTTTTAGCCAGACACAAATTCTTATCTTGATTCTCTCTGAATTTTCGTGAAGGTTTAAGTTCAAGGTATTCATCTATTCTTTAAGTTTCTTTTAGGTTCAGTAATGATAAAATAATGGTATTGCTTTAATTGGTGAATATAAACAAATGATTTCATGCCAAGAGATGTGAAATAAGTCGATTATGTACAAAATTAAAGTTTTACGAATTCGGTTGATAAGTAGTACGAATTAGAGTTTACTTCCTTTATAAGAGTTAAAGTCGACTCTTAGAGTAATCTATAGTTTTTTAATCACTAAATTCGGAGTTATGTACACCAAGTTATGGATGTTGCAAGTTTTCAAACGAAAAGTGGGAGAGGAATTTGGACGACCGTTTTGCAAGTTAGGACGACCATTACCGGTCGACCGGATTCCCGTTTTCAGAATGTATGCTCTCTATTTTTGAACAGCGGTCAACACCTTGATTTAAGCAGTCGACCGGTTATGGATTTAATGTAATACATACTCTCATTTTCTGAATTAGGTGTCTTCTAAGAAGTTATAGTAGACTCTTTAAGGAACAATTGGACACCTTAATTATCAGAAATGGATCATTATCAAGGAAGTTACAATTGTTTGAAGTTAGAATAGTAGGTTATGACTTTATACAATAAATAGGTCATGTTATCTGATTTTTTTAATGCTTGAATAATCTATACGTTTAGGTTACAAATTGGATTAAAAATGACTCAAGTGGATTAATTCAAGATAGCGGTTAAGGTAAGTAAATCCTTGCTTGTCTTTGGCCCCTTAGGGGACTACATCACAAAGAATTGAGTTAAGGTTGCATTGTTAGTATGAGTAATCTATGTGATTAATAATTATAAGTATATTAAATATAATATTCTGTTTGGGTGTATCGCACCGTATACCGACCCAAGTGCTTTGGGTTTGATTGGTGCTTGATTGACATTGTTTGATTTTTTATGTTTGATGTGTAAATTGCTTTATGAGTATAATTATGCTAAGAAAGTCTATGAATGTCATTCATGTTATTGAGAGACGTTTGTTTATTATACGTTTGCATATGATTGAGTTATTTTTAATATGTCATGCATATGTATGCTCATGATCATGCTCATGCATGATGTTTTAGGAAAAGAACGAAAATGTTTTCCATGCATGTTTTCAAAATGTCACAAAACCGGATGTCGGGATTGTATGGGACGTCTCCGGCATTCGATGCATTAATGTATGTAAAGTTGAAACAATGGGATGAAGCCACGGGGCGGTACCCAAAAATGTGATGGATCTTGGTGGAACCAAGGGATGGAGGTTTTGATCAGAGCACACGGGTGAAAGTCGGGTAGCGAGGGTCAGAGCTTTCTGGGTCGCGGGGGCCTGTGCTTTCCGGGTTGCGAGGGACCGTGGGCTACCTGCTGAGGTCTGTGGTCAGGGCGGTCACAGGGCGAAAAAGTAAACGAGAACGATAAAGAACGAAATGAATTGTATATATTTACGAAAGCACGAGCATGTTAGGCATGTAAGTTCATGAGATTTCTTACTGAGCTTTAGGCTCATTGTAACTGTAACATCCCTCATTTTAACATAAAATTTTTCATTTTTGTTTTAGAAATCATTTAACTTGAAATTCATTTCGTAAAAACTCAGCGGAAGCGTTCGATTAAAAATCCGTAGAAAACCCATTATTCATTCAAGCAAAACATAATATATTACACATAAAAGACATTTACAAAACATTTGGTAAACATGTTTAACAACATCGTTAAAAACTAAACACACCAAAATACATCAAAACGTTTCAACATCTTCCCACCGGTCGGCACTTAACGACAAAAGCTCCCCGCACCGGATCTGCTTCCTCCATTGTATGCACATCATAACAAACAATGAGGGCTAAGCCCCTCACCTTCTTCATCACCTACATCATAAAGCTTAACTAATGAGCCTAAAGCTCAGTAAGAAAATCTCATGACTATGCATGCATAATATGATCGTGCTTTCGTAAAATCATGCAGTTCATTTCGTTCTTTATCATTATCTTTACTTGACCCGGCTTTCCACCTCGTGTGCCCTGACCACATACCTCCTCCAGGTAGCCCCGGGCTTTTTTCATCCCGGGTAACACGGGCCTTTTTCATCCCGGAAAGCACGGGCCTTTTTCATCCCGACTTTCACCTGTGTGCCCTGATCAAAAGCCCCACCCCGTGGTTCTACCGAAGTCCATCATCTTTTTGGGTACCACCCCATAGCATCACTTGGCCTTTTTCATCCAAGCTTACCACCCC
>QAOC01047765.1:124887-205592 GCA_003255005.1 Begonia fuchsioides | reverse complement strand
TTTTTAACTAACAATTTTATTTTTCGTAGGACTCGTATCAGTGGATTTGAAAATGCTTTCAAATTTATTATCACATACGTGTCATTGGTGAACGGTATCATTTTATTATATTTGAGTGTGCAAAATTTAGAATTTGATCGAAATGGACCTTCATTTTTTTCAATTAGATACATTTACGGACGACGATATTGAAGAAATTGAATCATCTAATCTTGCGTTTTCAATTGGTCACATATTTGCACAAGCATCCACTTCTTTACCTAAAGCTAAAAAAAGTAAAACGTCGGATGTTTGGAGACATTTTAAAATTAAACAAATTAAAATAGGAGGAAATTTAGAACCTAGGACACAATACTAATATTGTGCGAAACACTACGCCTACGAATCGACCACAAGCACTATCGGTAGGCACTATAAAAAATGTCATTTCACCGAGCAAACTAGAGGTAGTACACAATTACAATTGAATGCTAGTGGTAGTGGAAATTTTATGTATTCACACGAGCGATTACGAGAAGGTGTTGCAAAATATGTAGCACAAAACGAAGTAACTCTATCGATGTTTGATAGTGAGGTACATGAAAAATATATTTGAGAATATATTAATCCTAATTTTAGACGAATTCCTCGTAGTACATTACGAGGTGATATTATTAAAATGTACGGAAATATGAAAAATGCTTTAATTGCTTTATTTGCAAATGCACTTACTATGTCAATTTGCATTACTTTCGATTTATGGAGTGCGCCTAATGCACTCAGATATATTGTTGTTACTTCTCATTTTATTGATGAGAATTGACAACTAAATAAAAGAATATTAGGATTTCGTAGTTGTGAATATCTTCATACTAGTGTTACTATTTATCGTTATATTGTAAGAATTTTACAAGAATATTGTATTAAGGATAAAATTTTTAGTATTACCTTAGATAATGCTTCCGCAAATGATGTTTGTATTGCTCAATTTAAAAAATTATTTCAAACGAATAATATTCAATCTTCTTTTTTTCATATGCGGTGCGTTTTTCAAATTTTAAATTTAAGGGTTAAAGATAGAATGCAATTTATTTCACCACATATAGATGCTATTAGAGGTGCAATTTCTTACATTACGTCATCTAATACCCGGCAACAATAATATAAAGAAATTTGTAAAGCGGCTCATATCAAACCAAGAAAAGTAAAAACCGATGTTTCAACTAGATGGAATTCGACTTATTTAATGTTAGAAAACGCTAAACCATATTGGTTTGTTATTTGTGTCTATATTAGTGAAAAAACAAATGGTTTTACTTTAGATCAAAGTAGTTGTGATATTGCTAATTTATTCATTGAGTTTTTGAAACCATTTTATGATGCTACTAACGAATGTTCGGGAGTTTATTATTCCACTACGCATCGCGTTCTTCCAATTTTCGTAAATTTAACGAGTACTTTTCAAAAATACAAAGAAGTTAATGAATTTTTTGATATAGTTGGTAGTATGGAAACTAAATTTAAAAAATATTGGCTCGACGTACCTAACATTTTTTCATTTTCCTGCATAATGCATCCACGATTTAAAATAAGAGGAGCTAAATTAACGCTTGATAAAATTTTTAGTAATTTAGGTTTTATTTCCGTAATTACTCCTAATCAATTAAAAAACGATATTGCTACTTTGTATTCTTCGTACGAAATTAAATATTCAAATGTTAAACTTTCATTTTCTTCTTCTAATATTGCCCCTAGCTCTAGTGGTGGTTCCGGATTTGGGCATGAAAGATAAAATAAACTACTTTACAATGCTTAAATTAGACTTAACTATTCATGAGAAATACCCTCTTTGAAGGGTACAAATTAAATTCTAACAATTTGTTTAAGTGCTGCAGAAATTTCATATATATGCAGTTTGTGTCGACACATAGTGTAATGTGTCGACCATTTTAAAATTCATAAGCTTAGCCTTTCACCATTTGTGTCGACCTCGTCCTACTTGTGGCGACCCCTGTTCAAAACAGAGGCAAGTCATTCCATTTGTGTCGACCCACCTATAAATCTTGTGTCGACCCAAAAAGGCAGTAACGTGCAAATGTGTCGACCCATCCTAACTGTCTGTGTCGACCCCAGATATAACATTGTGTTGACCCTACCCAAATCTTTGTGTCGACCCTTCTTGCATTTTACATGTGGACTAACGTTTAAGCCAACTCATTTTTATGTCGAACATTGTGTCAAACTTAAAAAAAAAATTGTTAGACTTATGTCAAACTTATGTCATGTAATATTTTTTTCAATAATAATTTTTTTTACTATATTAAATATTCGACAAATATATTTTCAATACATTACTAAGTCCATATTACATTTTATATATTCTAATAACGAAAATAATTTTTAAAAAAATACGATATAAAATAAGAATATTAAAAAACAATGAGCTCGTTTGGCTCGGATTGTTCAGGCTCGGCAGACTCGATTCGGCTCTGCTCGAGGCTCGCGAGCCGGCTCGAGCCAAATTTTTTTGAAACAAGCTTGACAGGCTCGGCTCGAATAGACTCGACAGGCTCGATAGGCTCGGCTCGAAAAGCTAGACAGGCTCGATGAGCCGGAAAATTTCAGCTCGAAAAGCTAGACAGGCTCCAAAAGCTAGACAGGCTCGGCTCGATAGGCTCGGCTCGAAAAGCTCGATTGAGCCGGCTCGAATGCCACCTTCATTTCAACCTAACGAAGTAAATTATTATTAGTTACTTTTTTATCTTTATTGCATTAATTATTATGTAACATATTAGCAAATATTTTAATAATTTGAAAAATAGAAAAGTAAGCATGTTACTCATAATATTATATTTTATAAATTTTAAATTATTAATATATAAAATTAAATACATTAATTATTATTCGACATGTCAATTAATGTTTATATAGGAAGTTAGCCTTAACTTTACTTTACTTATCCTTGAACAATGTTTAAGCAAAAATCATTATTGGTGCATTAAGAATTAAAAAATGAAAAATAAAAAAAGTACATAATTATAAAAAGGAGAAGAGTTTCATCGAGTGAAAAGCCCCATGCATGATGATCTTGCTTTCCTCTAAAAATATCAATCATTCTTTGTCCTCCTTTGAAGTATAGCTTGTGGCCCTCCAACCTTCCCACTATCGAACATAAAAAAACATCGGTCCAAAAGCACGAACAATGTTCCACTCTTCAAGTTGAACAATCGTGTATCGATTTTAGCATTCGATAGAAGCACTTGGCACATGTATCTTTCACGTTTTGTAATACCCAATAATTTCAAGTTAGATTCATCGTTTAAATTATTATAACAATTGTTTATGGTATTATTACAATGATATTAGAGTACTAGCAAAAATAATGTAACTATTTTGGGAAATTTCCAAACGAGCAATGTCAACAAAATCTTTCATTTTCTTATTTGACTATGTGGACTCGATGTATTCCTCTATCTATAGAGTACATTGAATATACAAAAATTGCTATAACAGAGTTTTTGTTATTCGTATTAACAACTATACTCGAAGGAATGTTTCTGTCACGACGCAAAACCGGGCCTAGACAGACACCTGGCTCAATGGCTCGATTCCCGAGGAAACCCCACCACTGAGCCCGAGGCTCGGGTATTCAATTGAAATCAAAGAGCGAAAGTCTTAAAATTTCATGCAAGCTCAAACATTTAATCTAAATAGTCGGATAACATACATAAAATGTTTCAACCCAATAATATACACGAAAAATTTTACAATTTAAAATAATACACCATTCAAATTCTTACAAATACAAATTGGAGAATTTAAACTCCAATAGAAGCCTTACTGGGCATTACTCGGGAATTATCTTGAAAACAAAGTTTGTAGCAAAATGGGTGAGTGACTACAGTCAGTAGGGATTTCATTTTTTTGTTATTATTAAATCATAAGTAAATAGCATTATGTAAAAATATGTATAAACAGGATTTTAAACAATTCATAAATATGTAAATGCACCTTGAAGTGCAATGCAATTGATGTATATACATCCACTCTAAGGTGATGGCAGCCATAATGTAAATGCACAATGAGATGCAATGCAAATGATGTGTATACATCCACTGTTAGGTGATGACAACCATAAAAATCCAGATCTCATTTAGGGATTCAAAACCCAAGGGCAAGCTTACTCGTCCCTATTAACCATTTGTTCACTATAACTCACTCATGCTCAATAATGAATGTGCAATGCATATGCATATGCTGAATAATAATAAATTGTAACAATAATATTAATAAAATAAATACAATTAAACATTTCAAAATAATATTAATATAAAAATCCATACTTTTTAATTTCTTGTAAAAGTTAAGTTGAAATCGATAATATTAAATCTCGATTTATGTTGAATTAGAGAATCCTACAATAATACATAGAAATTAATTTACCGTAAAATAAAATTATATTTTATTTAATATAATTCAATTTAATTTCATTTAATTTAATTTTATTTATTTAATTCTATTTTAATTAAATTAAATTAATTTAATTTAATTTTTTTTTAATTTAATTGAATTGAATTTTATTTTATTTAAATTAAATCAAATCAAATTAAATTAGTTTGATTTAATTTTTTTAATTTAATTTAATTTAATTATATATTTTTATTTTTTATTTTAATTATTATTTTTATCATTTTTTATTTTAGTTTATTTTTATTTTATTTTATTTTTATTTTTATTTTTTTTGGTCAATCGTTGAGTTGTTGTCCAGTCAATAAGGCCGGGTCATACTCACTAGGTATCGGGTTGACCCATTGGTCTTCTCAATAGGTCAGCCCACTAGGTTGCACAATGAGTCGGCCCAATGAATTAATTTCATTAGGTCAGCCTAGTAGATTCGACCTATTAGGTCGGGTCAGTAGATTCGACCCGTTGGGGCGACCAACGCCGCCTGTCTGACGGCTTCGCCGTCAGGCGATTTTCGGCCACAGTACATGGTGGCTCCCGAGACAATTTTGCCTCCAAATTTAACCAAACTTACAAATATTGACAGAAATACACCAATAAACGTTAAATGAGTATTTTCAACTACGAAAACTCACCGGAACGTCGCCGAAAGTCGAAAACTCGATGTGGTTTTTGATAAAACTCACGGTTTCTGGAATTAAAGCTTCGTCACACACTAATTTAGGTGCGAAACTCTTAGATCTAACCCTTTGAAGGTAGATCCGAGCCAGAACCGCTCGAAACACGCCGAAATCCGAGATTGAAAAACTCGATTTCGACGTCAATGGTCAAAGTACGATTTTTGCACGTCAAAATGTAGAGAAGAAGAGGGAGACAAAGATTTTAGGGCTAGAATCGAACGTAAACGAACGAAAACTCACAAATTTAGATCGGAGTTTTGTTGGTTTCGGGAGAAAGAGGGAGGCGGCTGCTAGAGAGAGAGAAGAGAGGGATGAAGAGAAAGAAGAGGAAAACCCGTTTTAAATTTTAGTTTGTGAAATTATCAAATTGCATGATGGCAATTTGGTAAATAATCTTTTTTTCCTTAAATATTACAATCTTCCACCCTTACGAAATTTCGTCCCCGAAATTTAGTATAACCTCAAAAATCCCCTGAAACAAATGAAGGTATTTCGCAATCATTTCAGATTATGTCTCCCACGTTGATTCTCTTTTAGAATGATTCCTCCACTGAACACGAACCACTGGAATATCTCGACGGCGTAGGACTTTGACATCGCGTCCCAAAATTCTTTCAGGTACTTCCTCGTATGACACATGAGGTTGAATAGGAATCTCGGGCCACGAAATAATGTGGTCAGGATCAGCCACATACTTTCTCAGCATAGACACGTAGAAAACATTATGTACATACCTCAACTCATGTGGCAACTACAAACGATAAGCCAAAGGGCCAATGCGCTTCTATAATTCTAAAAAGGCTCAATATATTTCGGAGCTAACTTCCCTTTGACTCTGAATCGGTTGACGTCTTTCCTTGGTCTGATTTTCAAAAATACAAAATCTTCAACATTGAATTCTACTTCGCGCCTCAACAAATTTGCATAACTATTTTGGCGACTTTGAATAGTTCTTAGTCTTTCCTTAATGGTCTGAACTTTATCTGTAGTTTCCTGGATTATTTTGGGACCAAGAGATGCACGCTCTTCAGGTTCAGCCCAACAAAGAGGAGATCTGCATGGTCTACCATACAAAGCTTCGTAAGGAGAAATTCCTATACTCGCATGATAGCTGTTATTATAAACAAATTCCATCAATGGCAAATGGTTAATCCAGTTATTACCAAAATCCAAAATACAAGATCGCAACATGTCTTCAAGAATTTGAATAGTTCTCTCCGATTGACTGTCGAACTGAGGATGATGTGCTGTGTTGAAATGTAATTCGGTACCCAAAGTTCGTTGAAATGCTTTCCAAAATTTAGAAGTAAACTTTGGATCTCGATCCGACACGATGCTAGAAGGAACTCCATGCAATCGAACAATATTGTCGACATATAGCCTACTGAATTTAGATGTTGAAAAGTCCATTCTCACTGGAATAAAATGAGAGACCTTAGTCAATCGATCAACTATGACTCAAATAACATCAAGCTGTTTAGGTGTATTAGGAAGTCCAGACACAAAATCCATGGCAATCATATCCCACTTCCACTCTAGAATAGGCAGAGGCTACAATAAACCAGCAGGTCTCTGATGTTCAGCCTTTACTTGTTCACACGTCAAACACCTTGAAACAAACTCAATCACATCATGTTTCATACCATGCCACCAATACTGGCACTTCAAATCTTGATACATTTTGGTAGACCCAGGATGTATGGCAAATCTGGACTTGTGGTGTTCAGAAAGAATAAACTGTCTTAAATCAGAATCATTCGGTACTACAATACGACTCTTGAAGTATAAGCAATTATCTTGCTCAATACTCCAATCATTAAATTCTTCACCAGCTTGTATTTGATCAAATTTTTCTGTTAATTCGTCATCTAATTTCTGCATCCCTTTCACACGCTGCAGAAGACTAAGAGTAGCTACCACATTGAATAACCTAGCAGAATGCCCATAATCATGGAGTTGAAACTCAAAATCTTCAAGAGTTAAACATCTCTTCCAATCCTCTAGAATGAGGCACGAAAGAGAACCTCGAGGGTAGCGACTAAGGGCATCGGCTACTACATTTGCTTTCCCAGGATGATACTCCAAAGAGAAATCATAATCTCCGATAAATTTCATCCAACGTCTCTGACGAAGATTCAAGTCATGCTGACTAAATAAATATTTTAAACTTTTATGGTCTGAAAAGACTTCAAATTTAGCACCATACAAATAACTCCGCCAAATCTTGAGAGCAAAAACTATGGTAGCTAATTCCAAATCATGCACATGGTAATTCTGCTCATGAGCCTTTAATTGTCGAGAGGCATAAGCAATGACTTTGCCATGTTGCATAAGTACACATCCCAAACTGATTCCTGATGCATCAATATATACATTATACAGTAAATCTTCATTATGTACTGTAAGAATAGGAGCTGAAGTCAAGTGCTCTTTCAATTCATCAAAAGTCATCTGACACTCGTTACTCCAAATGAATTTCACCTCATTCTTGGTGAGTTGAGTTAATGACCTAGCTTTAGAAGAATTTTTTTTTACAAAAAGACGATAAGAGCGAGCCAACCCAAGAAAACTTCGAACTTCAAAAACGTTCTTAGGCAGTTTCCATTTCACCACCGCTTCAATTTTCTCAAGGTCAACAGATATCCCAACACGAGAAATGATATCTCCCAAAATTCGAAATGTTCATTTTTCCAAAATTCACACTTGGGTAATTTGGCATATAATTGGTGTTCACGCAAGGTTTCCAACACTATTTCCAAATGTCTCATGTGCTCTTCCTGTGACTTTGAATAAATTAAAATATCATCGATGAAAATCACAACAAATTTATCAAGGTATGGCTGAATCACCTGATTCATTAAATCCATAAATATTGCAAGTGCATTGGTCAAACCAAACGGTAAGACCGTGAATTCAAAGTGCCATAGCGAGTTCTGAAGGCTATTTTAGAAATATCATTTTCTTTTATCTTCACATGATGGTACCCAGACTTTAAATCAATCTTGGAAAAATATTCACAACCATCTAATTGGTCAAAAAGATCATCAATTCTTGTAAATAGATATTTATTCTTAATGGTGGCTTGATTCAACTTTCGATAATCGATGCATAAGCGGAGAGAACCATCACTTTTCTTGACAAAAAGTACTGGTGCACCCCAAGAAGAACTACTATTCCGACTAAAATCTTTTTGTAGCAAGTCCTCCAATTGAATTCTTAGTTCTTTTAATTCAGCAGGAGCCATACGATATGGAGGAATCAAAATTTGAGTTGTTTCGGGCACAAGATTTATACCAAATTCAATTTCACGATTTGGCAGTAATCCTGGCAAATCATCAGGAAAAACATCGAGAAAATCTTTAACAATCAATAAGTCCAAGTCTGCTATCATAACATAGGATTATGAGTAGAGCCGGCAAACGAGTGAGCTGGCTCGCCAGCTAGCTCGGCCGGCTCGTATTTTTGTCGAGCCAAGCAAGGCTCGGACCAGAACAGTACCGAGCCTGGCTCGCTCGAGCCCGAGCCGAGCTCGCCGAAAGAGGCTCGCGAGCCCGACGAGGCTCGACGTCGCGCCTAGTCAGGCCGTCCGTCGTCGTCACCTCGCCTCGCTGTCCATCGTCGTCGCCAGATCTGGTCGCCTCATCGCCGCTCGTCGCCGTCCGTCTCGTCGTCGCTGACGCTCGGTCGTCGCCTCTCGGCAGTCGCCTCTTCTTCGCCGTCGCCTCTCGATTGTCGTCGCCTCTCGCTCGTCGCCTCGTCTTCGCCATCGCCTCTCGCTCGTTGCCTCGTCTTCGTCGTCGCCTCTTCCTCATCGCCTCGTCGCCTCGTCTTCGCCGTCGCCTCTCGCTCGTCGCCTAGTCTTCGTTGTCGTCTTTGCCGTCGCCTCGTCTTTGCCGTCGCCTCGTCTTCGTCGTCACCTCGTCTTCGTCGCCTTGTCGAGGCGTCGACGAGAAAGAGGGAGGGAGGGAGAGAGAGAGTTCGAGGGCTGCTTCTTGGTAGTCTCTCTCTCTCTCTCTCTCTCGCCAGCAGAGCAGCCAACGTGGGCTGCTTGCAACGGTCTGATGACCGTTGTAAATCGGGAGGGGAGAAAAAAAATGGGTATATTTGATTTTTTTTGTATAAATAGAGTTGATTTGGGTGTTAAAATTTACCAAAAATTTTCTTGAATTCTCTCAAGCTCTCAATTCCAATTCTCGGAACTACTTTCGCGTGTGTTGACGATTTATTCAAGCATTAACAAATTACTCATCGAGGTATGTTTTATCGGTAATATATAGTTAATTAATCGTCAAATTTACTATTAACGTCGAACTAATGTTTTTCTAATTTTTTTTTCAGAACTCGTATTTGTGGAATTAAAGATTTATTGCCACGTCCAAGTCAATATCGATCCGAGTAATTTGTGAACGGTATCAATTTATTTATTATTTTTTGTCGAGATGGATCCAAGAAGCGTAGAATATGTTACCAATTTCGATGATGATATTCAAGAAATTGGCACAAATAATCCGGCATTTTCAATTGGACAAACATCTGCACAAGCATCCACGTCATCACTTCCCCGTCCAAAAAAAATAAAACGTCCGATGTTTGGAAGCATTTTAAAATTTTTGAAATGAATGTCGTGGGAAAATTAGAAAATCGGGCACAATGTAAGTATTGTGCCAAAAATTATGCTTACGAATCGACGACTAGTACGATTCGTAGACATTATCAACATTGTCACGCACACGAGCAAACGCCCGATAAAAGACAATTACAATTATAGGCTAGTGGTAACACTAATTTTTTTATATTCGCATGAAAGATTGCGAGAAGGTGCTTGCACCGGATCTCGTGGAAGCACTCATATGCATGAAGGATTGGAGCGATGCCGTTACGAGAGAGCAACAACGAGATGATGAACTCGAGGAAGAATTCAAAAATTTGGAATTTGACAACTAAATTTTTTATAAAGTTTACATATGTATTGAGCATTGAATATTGATGCACAATATATTATTTTGGTACAATGTTATGTAATTTTTCAATAAATGCTATGTAATTTTTTAAATTTTATAATGATTATTTTTCAAATTTCTCATTACGCTCGAATTGTTCGGTTCGTTTAAGCTCGGCTCGTTTTTGGCTCAATTAGGCTCGGGAGTTGGGCTCGCTCGGCTCGAGGCTCGGCTCGAATAGCTCGAGGCTCGATAGCTCGGTCGAGCCAAAAATTTTCGAAAAAAAGCTCGACAAGCTCGGCTCGATTAGGCTCGACAGGCTCAGCTCGAATAGCTCGGCAGGCTCGACGAGCAGGCCAAACCCGAGCTCGCCTCACTCGAGCCGGCTAGTTTGCCGGCTCTAATTATGAGGAATAGTATGAGGGTTACACTTATGCACCAATATTGTCCCATCATCTGAAGTGAACGTCACCCGCCGAAGGTGACAATCAATCTGAGGTCTATAACAACTCAGTCAATCCATACCAAGAATTATATTAAACTGGTATATAGAAATTATAATAAAACCAACTGTTAACTGTTGTCCGTTTATAATGACATTATCCTTTGGAACCCATCTATCCACTAGGTAACTAGCATGAAGGAGAGTACGTAACTCTATAGGATTTTCTAGTTTCTTGAATTTCAATTTCAAAGAACGCACCATTACTTTCGAAATAAAAGAATGAGATGCTCCAGTATCAAATAAGGCATACACAAAAGTATTAGAAAGGAGGAGTGTATCATCAATCGCTCCTCGTTCAAGCCGCTCTGAAGTCTATGGATCAGCTACAACATACATCTGACCAGTGACCTTAGCTTTACTCTTGCGTTTGACACCAGTCGCCTGATACTGGTGCTGGTATTGAGGCTGATTCTGTTAAGGTCGAGATCCAGATAGTTGAGTAGACATATAAGATGTTTGCCCAAATTGAGGGCGCAGACCCAGTCCCTTGAAGTTATCATGAAAACTAGAAGATGCCGACATCGGCTGTTGAACCGAAGTATCTCCATGCTGACTCCGATTATTGAAATAGCAATCTTTCCTCCAGTGACCCTTTTTCCCACATGTATAATAAGTATAATTGCTTCCAGGCTTACCCGAATAAGAGCCATTAGAGGAACTGCTTCTACTACTTTGGCCTTTATTAATATATTTCTTCATAATTTTTCCACTACTTTTCTGCCCTATATCTTCTTTTTTTTACTTGCAGCAAATTTTTCCGTTTGATCGGCTTCTACCCGCTTAGCCGAAGCCACAAAAAGTGGTAGAGAAGTGAAGCTCAAGGCAGCTAACCACAATTTAATTCTCGGTTTGAGCCCCACTATAAACCTCACAATCTTATCTTCCATAGACAATCCAGAAATATAACTTACGAGTATACTCCTAAACTATCATATCGCCCAGCTCCAATTCGTAAAAAGCAGATTTCATCTCTTGGCGATGCTCCACATTACAAAACTGATCAATAAATAAGGCTTCAAACTTGTCCCATTGCATAAACTCATTCTGATAATCAGCTTTAATAGACTGCTACCACCTCTCAGCAATACCCGCAAAATAATAAGTGACTAAAGGTACCCAAAATTTTGCAGGTACATGGAGAACATTCATATTTTTCTCCATTAAAATAAGTATTCCTCAGCTTCTCCAGAATCATCCAACCCGTTGAAAGATTGTGTGTTCATATGACTCATTTGGTTAAAATACTTTAGCTGCCTAGTATGTGGGTCGAGTGTCACATCCCGCAGTGCCGAATTTTCCAATGCACTCCTAATAGCAGCTAAATGGTCCATGGGTTGAGGCTCACTCATATGATTAGTAGAATCAGCCATCTCCTGAAGTTTTAAAAAATTTTAGTCAAAATAATTACTCAAGAAATTAAATAATATATTAATCAAATTATGTTATCCAACATTTAATAAATCTAACTCAATTTGGATATTGGGCTCTGATACCACTTTTTCTGTCACGACCCAAAACCGGGCCTACACAGACGGTGGGCCCAACGACCCGATTCCCGAGGGAACCCGACCACTGAGCTCGAGGCTCGGGTATTCAATTGAAATCAAACAGCGAAAGTCTTAAAATTTCATGCAAGCCCAAACATTTAATCTAAATAGTCGGATAACATACATAAAATGTTTCAATCCAATAATATACACGAAAATTTTTACAATTTAAAATAATACACCATTCAAATTCTTACAAATACAATTGGAGAATTTAAACTCTAATATAAGCCTTACTGGACATTATTCGGGAATGATCTTGAAAACAAAGTTTGTAGCAAAATGGGTGAGTAACTACACTCAGTAGGGATTTCATTTTTTTATTATTATTAAATCATAAGTAAATAACATTATGTAAAAATATGTATAAACAAGATTTTAAACAATCCATAAATATGTAAATGCACCTTGAAGTGCAATGTAATTGATGTATATGCATCCACTATAAGGTGGTGACAGCCATAATGTAAATGCACAATGAGATGCAATGCAAATGATGTGTATACATCCACTCTAAGGTGGTGACAACAATAAAAATCCGGATCCAGTTTAAGGATTCGAAATCCAAGGGCACGCTTCGCAGTCCCTATTAACCATTTGTGCACGATAACTCACTCATGCTCAATGATGAATGTGCAATACATATGCATATGTTCAATAACAATAAATTGTAACAATAATAATCATAATATAAATGCAATTAAATATTTCAAAATAATATTAATATAAAAACCCTACCTTTTAATTTATTGTAAAAGTTAGGTTGAAATCGATAAGATTAAATCTCGATTTAGGTTGAATTAGAGAATCCTGCAATAATACATAGAAATTAATTTACATGTAATGTAAAATAAAATTATATTTTATTTAATCTAATTTAATTTAATTTCATTTAATCTAATTTTATTTCAATTTAATTGAATTTAATTTAATTCTATTTTAATTAAATCAAATCAAATTCAATTCAATTAATTTAATTCTATTTTAATTAAATTGAATTGAATTTAATTCTATTTTAATTAAAACAAATTAAATTAAATTAATTTGATTTAATTATTTTTTAATTTAATTTAATTAATTATATATTTTTATTTTTATTTTTTTATCATTTTTTAATTTATTTTATTTTATTTTATTTTTGTTTATTTATTTATTTTTATTTTTATTTTATTATTTTTTTCTAGACAATCGTTGAGTGGTTGACCAGTCAATCAGGCCGGGTCATACTCACTAAGTTGACCCATTGATTTTCTCAACAGGTTAGCCCACTGGGTTGCCCAATGGGTCGGCCCAATGAATTAATTCCACTGGGTCAGCCCAGTACATTCGACCCATTAGGTCGGGTCAGTGGATTCGACCCGTTCGGTCGACCACCGCCGCCTGTCTGACGGCTCCGCTGTCAGGCTATTTCTGGCCACCGTACACGGTTGCTCTTACAAATATTGAAAGAAATACACCAATAAATGTTAAATGAGTATTTTCAACAACGAAAACGCACCAGAACGTCGCTGGAAGTCGAAAACCCGAGGTGGTTTTTGATAAAACTCGNTTTTCGATCTTACATAATCTTTGTCCAATTTCGTGATTCATGGTATAGTTCAGGTCTTTTGGTATAAAATATCGTAATCAAAATCGTAGGTAAAAAAATAATGTATCGTAATTAAGATAAAAATAATATATTGTTTAAGAGTGTTGTATTGATACTGTTTTGTTTTTCGATGTATGATTTTTGTATTGTTAATGTTCTGTTGATGTGCGTTTATGAAAAATTCTTAGCTCTAGTTTTTTGTTTATTGGCTATAGATTTGTCTAAAATGTTGTTATTTACTCATGTTATAGGATGAAAACTGATTTGGCTATAGAGAGTCTGGTTTCTATTACATCCACTGACCGTAAAGAAATGACTAAAAAATCAATTGTTTGGAAGCATTTTACTCTATTTAAAATGATGGCATAACCAGTAATAGAGCCAAATGTAATCATTGTGGCAAATCATATGCATGTGATACATTGAAAAATGAGACATCTAGTTTGAAGAAGCACATTAGGATTTGTACAAAATTATTAGCAAATCTAGGTATGAAGCAAACAACTTTGGGATTTCAGAATATGACAAATACACAACAACAACTTGCATGTTTTAGTAATACTTGTCGACTACTACTTGCGAAGATGATAATTATTGATGAGTTACCGTTTAACTTTGTTGAAAGTGTGGGTTTTAGAGCATATTCTAAATATGTTCAACCCAAGTTTGTAATACCATCTAGATCTACGGTTACTCGTGATGTTTTTAGTTTATATGAAAAAGAACATTTGCAATTGAAAGAGTATTTTAGTACAACATCTCAACGATTGTGTTTAACTACTGATACATGGACTTCTATTCAAAATTTAAGTTACATGATTTTAACTGCTCATTATATTGATAGTGATTGGATCATGCAGAAGAAGATTTTGAATTTTTGTTCGATTTCAAATCATAAAGGTGAGACTATTGGTAGAGAAATTGAACAATGTTTGTTTGACTGTGGAATTGACAAGGTGTTGACTATTACAGTTGGTAATGTTTTGTCAAATGATGTTGCTATCTCGTATTTGACAAAAAGTATTCGCAATTGGAATGATTTGGTTTTAAATGGTGAGTTTATGCATATGCGATGTTTTGCACAGATATTGAACTTGATTGTATGTGATGGATTGAAAGAACATCAAGATGCTATTTCTAGAGTACGTAGAGCTGTTAAGTATGTTCGATCTTCACCTGCACGGTTACAAACTTTTAAGAAATGTGTTGAAAATGTTAAAATCACATGCAAAGTAGTGTTTCTCTTGATGTTGCTACAAGATGAAATTCTACTTATTTAATGTTAGCAGCGGCAGAGAAATTTGAGAAAGCTTTTGACAAGTTGCAAGAAGATGACAGTAATTATGTTTGTAATTTTGTTGTGGATACACCTCCCACTACAATAGATTGAGCATTTATTAGAGAACTTGTTAAGTTTCTAAATTTTTTTTATGATATAACTGTGACTGTTTCAGCTTCTTTGCACGTTACTTCCAATTTGTATATTAGTGAAGTAAGCAATTTGAAAATTCTTATCATGGAGTATGCTGCGAGTGACAATCCATTGTTGAAGAAAATATCTATCGGAATGCAAGGAAAATTAGACAAGTACTGGGGAAATTATGAGAAGATTAATTATTTGATGTACGTTGCGGTTGTCTTAGATCCGAGATGTAAGTTAGAGTTTCTGAAACATTGTCTTAGAAAGTTGTTGATAATAACATAGTAATTAAATTGGTTAGTCAAATTGACAGGTTGTATCTTCAATACAATACTAATTTGGGATTTAGAAACTCACAATCGTTTTGTAGCACAAGTGTTGTGACATCTTTATCAATAAGACAAGCTACTAGTATTAGTCACAATAAGTTGTTTCAGGAGTTTTGTACTCGTCATAGTGAGTTAGATTATGCAAATGTGAAGACAGAAGTTGACCAATATTTATCTGAAGGATTGGAATCATTTTCAAACAATCAAGATATTTTGCAATGGTGGAAAGTGAATTCATTGAAACATCTCGTTCTAAGTAAGATTGCAAGAGACATATTGGCTATTCCTATTTCCACAATTCCCTCGGAGTCAGCTTTCAACAGTGGCGGATGGATACTTGATGCATTTCATAGTAATTTTTCCACAAAGACTGTTGAAGCGCTTATTTGCACTCAAAGTTGGATTCGTGAGACAATACATCTTTCAAAAAATTTTATTGATCAGGTAGATGATTTTGACATAGGTCTGTTTTTATTATTCCTCTTACTTTTTTTTAGTAGTTAATATATATTTTTTGTGTTATTATTTGATTACTTTGACATTATTTTGTAGATTTCTCTTCTAATGCTACAGGTGGAGATGCTACTGGTGGAGTAAGCGGATCAATTAGAATTAGTGACCAATGAGAACATCCACATTCGTTAGGTATATTAGATTTTTTTTTATTCATTTTACATTTTATTGTATTTTATTAATATTGTATTAGATTCTATATTTTTTATGGATGATGAATTGTATTCTTTGCACATGTTTAAGACAATGGAAGTTAATACATGATGGAAATTAGGAAGTTCCAACTTTATCGACTTTGTTATTTTATTTTACTTCTTAGTTTTCGACATTTTTATTTTATTTTAATTGTTGTTCTTTTGATTTTGGATTGGTTGTAGTATGCTATGCACTGATGCTCTTTAAATTGGATTTTTGAATAGTTGTAGTATGTTATGCAATTATGCTATTTCGGTATTTTGCATTATATATTTTTAATATTTTATTTTTTATTTTTTTAATGGGAAATACTAGAACCGAACCAAATTTTTAGTCATTTTATGGTCTGGTTCTGATCATTTTATGGTCCGGTTCTGGTCCTTCATATTAGAAACTAGAATTTCGTGGTCTGGTACTTTTTTTGCAGAAAACCAGACCAACCCAGACCATGAACATCCCTAGTTTTCATCTGGTGTTATTGATTTAATAACTATCTTTGTAGCTCTAGAATGTTTCAATTTATGCTCATTCCTATTATCTTGATAGACAAAGAAAGATGTAAGGTCTAATGAGACTACTACGAAATATTGACTCATGGGTGGGACAAGTTCTTCTATTCTGGTTCATGGTTTCTCTTGGTTATATAGTTCATCTAGGGGAGAGATGGAGCTTTAAGAAATAGTAAATCCACCATCATACCAAAACATTCTTTTTGCAAAAAATGAAGTCTTTAAATCTCGTTTTGCCAATTAAAAGAAGTAATTTCAGTTCGATTCACCGAAAGCCGCAACCCGCGATTCTTTCCATGTTCTGAAACGTCGGTACAAAAAATGACATAAAGTTGTTAAAATCTAATACCGAAAAAATTAAAAGAAATACAATAAATTTGATAACCAACCCAACCCTAACTTTGATAACACAACCTAAATACGATAAAAATTTAATTTTGAACCAAGCCGTAATTGAACCGTGAAATATGGCTCCGTTTGGAAAGTTTCCACTACCACCGGTTTAAGTTCTCCACAATTTTTACTAGGCATCTCGATCTCCAACCATGGTTGTTTTGACAGACTATTGTTCATCGTCCACCTTCCAAACTGCACAACGTGGTTAATGGTGCAAAATGAGGTTTTTCAAAATTAGGAAAAGATTAAATAATAAGTACAAAAGTATTTCTTGATAGACTGTAGGGCAAGGGTAGATATCATTCATTAATGGGGAGAAAAATTAATAGTAAAGAGTTGATGAGGAAGAACAGTCTCTTTTCTACTATTACTTGAAAGTTTCAGACAAGATAAAGAGCTCAATTTGCTACCATGGAAGCCACAGATCCTAGTTTTGGTAACCCTGCGTCTCTGCCCACTCCACCGGATTGTAATGCAGTTTGAGCAATGAAAATTGATAAGTTTGACCCAATCATTGTCCGCCACGTGATCAAACATTTCTCGAGCAGCAAAACGAAACAGTGCAGATCTACAGAACATGTAAAAAGCAGTTTCGAAGGAGAGGTGGAAGAAGGACGAAAATGGAGGAAGTTTTTAATGCACATGGAGAATTTCGAGACCTATGCATGAATGTGATAACTGCAGCAAAGAAAAAGGAAAAACTCAATTTCCATTTCTCGCCATGAATTAACTTGAGAACTGTAGATGCCGAGCAGAAACCACATGGAAGTGATCTTCATATGGCCATGTCAACGTATTATCCCCTTCACTGCGATAGGAAGAGAGAGAGAGAGAGAGAGAGTTGTTTCGAAACCTAGAATCAAAATGAAGATATTTGTTGTCTTTCCATCTCGCAGAAGTTTTGATGATTATGGAAATAGTGCTCATCCACGAGCCTTGTTCATCAACAAATAACAAATGAGTCGCTATCCCAAGATCATCTCTCTCTCGCTCTAGCTCTCCCTCTCTCTAGGTTCTACCATGCTTAAATAACTAGCTTGTTAATGGAGACTGAAAGCGAAAGCCTCACCTCAAGTGATACTTTTCTTCTACATACGGCGAGAGATACTGGGGCAGTATAAATATACAGAATAATTGTTGGAGTTGGGTATGGTTGGCGAGTCCATTTCTGGATATAAATACCCATCTGCTACACCATTTCGTTTTCAGCCACTGCTCTAACTGTTGCTCATCTGCAAAACGCTCTCCTTCCACCTCAGTTCCACTCTGGGTTAGGAAAAACACAGCTGTTTTAATTCTGGTTCGTTTGGCCAACGTAAAATTTGTTGGATGAACAAAGCTAGAGTTTCATTTCTTGTGATTTTCAGATTGCAGCCACGGAGTTTCAAAATCCAGATATGGAGGGCTCTGCCTCTTCCCAGAAGAAAATGGGAAGAGGAAGGATCGAGATTAAGCGGATCGAAAACACAACGAATCGACAAGTGACCTTCTGTAAGAGGCGCAACGGGTTGCTGAAGAAAGCCTATGAATTGTCTGTTTTGTGTGATGCCGAAGTCGCCCTCATCGTCTTCTCCACCCGTGGTCGCCTCTACGAGTATGCCAATAACAGGTACTGAAATTCCTTTTCATTCTCTCTCTCTCTCTCTCTCTCTCTCTCTCTCCTGATTTTCAAGTTCTGATCTTTCCAATCTGTAGATGAAAATCCAGGTAAATTATATGCAACACTTTGTTTCCCACGTAGAATTATCTTCATTTTTTTGCTTCGTTTCATCGTTGAATCTCTTTCCATTACGAATTTTGAGTATCTAGATCTGAAAGAGTAGACTCTTAAACTGTAGCTGGAGTAGGTTCTGATTATCAACTTATTATCACCACTTCTACTTTCGTTTCTTTTCTGGGTTTCCTTAACATGAACAATCTCTACTCTCGCTAAATTTTTCATGATCACCCTGGTAAAATAGATCACAGTTTTTATTTTCATACCCTAGATCTCTACTAGGAATAGTTTAAAGAGAAAGCTGATGTGGGCTTCAGCCATTAAAAGCCATCGTAAAAATCATTAGTAGTTCTGGAAAATATAGTTTTGAGTGACCTCTGGATTCATCTCCCTTGTATCTCCATGATTTCCATTTTTGTCAATTCTTCTTCTCTTCATCTGTCATCCACACCAAAAAGCTGACACATTATGTTGTCCCATTCTCATCAGCCATTCCCCCTTATTTGTTTTCCTCCGTTTTCGCAATCATGTAATTGTGTTTTAGGGTTTAACTTCCGCTAAAAAGGGTAATCACGTAAGATTATCAGATATGAAAGTCGTATAAAAAATTAGTCATACTGGTAAAATCACAGTCTATAATGGTCCGATCAAATGGACTGTCTGCCTAGTCAGATTACAAACCAGAAGAAGAAGTAATCAGTCTCTCATAACAAAAATTTCTCAGCCCTGACGACGAGTCCAAGTAATTGTTTAGAAAGTAGAGCTTAATCCTAATTTATTACGCTAGTTTTCAGTGTTTTCAATCTTAAAAGTTTGTTAGAACCCGAAGAAAAAAAAAGGGAAGAAGTCGGTTCATGTTCTTATGGGTTTTTTTTTATTTGGCGGACGTACGACGAATCTTTGGTGTAGTTAGACGTGGTTTCTCATTTTCAATTGATCTGCAACTATCTCCTCGTTTCTAAATGAGAAAGACGATCAGGAAAACGAATCTCTCTTTACTAACTTCAAACACTGAAGATTGACAGGGAAGAAAAGCGCATTTGTGTAGTGTACCCATCTTTGAGAGACTTAGAGAGAGAGCGAGAGGTAATTGAGGTGACCTTTAGAGAGAGAAAAATAGGAGGCTCTGCATAACTTGTTTCTTTTCTCTGTAGAAAAGATATTTGATCATGGAGGCGGGTGCTGCAAAAGGCAGACGTCCGAGTGTTTTAGAGCTAAGGAAGCAATATAACATTTTCAGTTTTCAATTTTGAAAAAGAAAGATGCTTGCTTTAGGGGGTTTGAGCTTGAAACGAGAGCCAGCTTTAGATTCTTGATTTGTTCGAGGTGTGGATAATAGGCTCTTCCCCAGTTATTACACTTCGTGTAATGCAGGTTAAGAAAGAAAGTTAGGGTTTAGACATGGCAAAACGATATGGTTAGATTTTCTGAGAAAGTGACAGAGGAGACCAATCAGTTCTTCGACAAAGTTAAGGTTGTCGGATTTCTGACATGCATGTGCTTTTTCGGCTGTTTTCAAATATCATATTACTATCTAAATTATCCACGCTATTAATTTATATAACCATGCCATCTTAGAGAAAGCGAATAATTTACAGATTAATTTTGTAGACAATTGAAAGCTATTTGTGGGCGATTATCTTGTGTTGCAGCGTGAGAGGGACTATCGAAAGGTACAAGAAGGCCTGCTCAGACTCTTCCAGCACAGCGACTGTTGCCGAATCAAACACTCAGGTACCAGAAATAATTTTGATTAACTAAACATTTATGAACATAATCACATTAATACCATGCTTGTCTGCAGTTTTACCAGCACGAAGCAACCAAATTGAGGAGACAAATTCGAGATATCCAGGCTTCAAACAGGTTGGTTGGGCAAGTTTCTGAAGTTCCCCAGGGCAAAGTATTCACTGAGTTTCTTAAACAACAGGAATATAACTGGAGAAGCCCTCAGCTCACTGTCGTTCAAGGATCTAAAGAACCTGGAGGGAAGATTGGAGAAAGGAATCAGTAGAATCCGAGCCAAAAAGGTGAGAATGATGTATTTTTTTTTGTATTTAAATTGTTTTCTGGGTTTTCTGCTTATATGTTCTTGCTGCTGTTTTTCAGAACGAAACGCTTTTAGCTGAAATAGAGTACATGCAAAAGAGGGTAAACAAAAATCGACTGCCTTTCAACCATTTTTTATTTCTTGCATTGAATTCACATCAAATTCATCTAGAGTTTTCTAATCTTCTGCAGGAGATTGAGCTGCAGAATCACAACAACTATCTGCGAGCAAAGGTCTTTAATGAAACCTTTTTTATGAGCATTAAATTCGAGACAAGTTCTTGATTCTTAGTTCATATAAGTTGCAGATATCTGAGAATGAACAAGCACATCATCAAAACCAAGCCGAGATCATCCCTGGAGCTGCATACCAAAACTTGCCTGTTCAACCGTTCGATGGAAACTATCTTCTCGATTCCAATTCCCACTATCCTCGCCAAGATCAGACGTGTCTCCAACTTGTGTAAGAATATCTAACTCTTCCTGTAATCGATTCCAAGGACCTGATTTTCGCGCTTTATGTGGGTGCAGTTAAAGGAGATAAAAAGGCGTATGTGTGTTGAATTTGTATTTGTGTTCCATGAAGATGTGAGAATCAATTCGTGGAGAGGTATTTCATGAATGTTTCACTTCATTTGCTTGGTACTGCAAAGGGTTATTTGCCATCTTGCAATCCTTCCTCACAAATTACCCTTTTGTATAACCTTTTTTTCGTGGAAATTAAGGTATTTTTACCGTCTTCTAATTAACGTAGAAGAACTCGTCTTCTAATTGCCAATACCTTAGCCGTAGTCGAAGAACGCAGAGAGATACGAAAAAATACCTCGTACTAAAGCTTGTATTTTCTGACAAAATCCAACTGCATTCGATTGAGAGTGACGATACCTTTAACCATTTTTCTGATCACATTGCTGAAGCTAAGAATACAAGTCCAGCTCTTGGCATAACTCCAAAGAAATGGAGTAGTCATTTTCAGTGGCAATAAAGCCACAAATCACATGGGTGGCGCTGCCATCGCCACCACTCCCAGGTATCTTTTAGGTTAGGTCTGCAACATGATTGTCGACAAGACTGAACCATGCACGTCCTGAAAATGGGCTCCACCGCTGCTGATAGTGCTAGTGCTACGCAGCTCACACATACTCCAAAGAGACCATTTTTATCCTCGTTTCGTATCTCTCTGCGTTCTTCGACTACGGCTAAGGTATTGGCAATTGGCGCAGGTGGTCTCGTACATCTTCGTTGGGAAGACCAACCAAAAAAATTAAAAAACCAGAATCCAGTGGGGTGCAACTGTTGGTTTAAACGTGATATCATCTGCAGCATGTAGTAAATATCCAAAATAATTGCGTGAATATAAAATTGAACGAGAACAACAAAGGTGGTAGTAATCTTATTTTACCATAAAATCGACCCAAAATAAGCTAGAGTTAAACATTGGAACCAGATTAAACATACAGGCCCGACAGAAAACTAATACGTTACCGCTATAGGTAACATATTATATGAAAATTTAATTTAAACTAGAGTCATTCACTGCCACAGGTGCATTGGGAAAATCAAGTTTTTAGAAAGAGAAATAAACCAAAGTTAAAAGGGAAAATAATTTGTAGATTTCTGTCTTAATTTTTATTTGTTCAACTACTGTATATAATATAAAAATAATATAAATAATACTAATAACAAAATTAAATAAAATATTAACTCTTCGACTATTTATTTGTAAAAGTTTAAAAATAATTATAAAATCTTCGTTGTTAAAATGTCCACAATTTCTTCTACATAACTCTAAAATATACCTAAAACCTGAACTATTAAAAATTAGACATCTGAAGTATAAAAATAAAGATGACAGTTTGCTCTTTCAAAAATCAGTCGAAAATTGCGCTAGTCTTTTTAAAAAATTAGAATTGAAATAGAAGCAAAAGGGCGACAAAACAGACATAGATTTTTTTATTTTGGTTTTAATTTGTCTTCGAAAAGGAGATGTCGGTTTTGGTTTTTCAGTTTGGAATCAATTTTTTTTTTTTTTTTGGGCACAATGTTTCAGTCTGGTCTCAATTATTTGACCCTTATATCTCCTGGTATTGTTCAGAAAAGATAGATTTGAAACCACTTGAATATAATCTCTCCAAACAACATTTTAGGTCGAATATCAACGAATTGCAATCCCAAAACAACAAAATTCCAGTGAAAATTAATGTGGCACCATAAAGCATCTTCAACAACACCCTAAATGCATCGAAAGGTTGCTAGTGCATCAAACGATCAAATCCAATTGTCATATTCTTTTTCTTCCAAAGGCATCAAAAGATCAAATGGGACTCGAGAGCCACCCCTTCTAAACAGCATGTGAACTGAGAGAATAATGTTATACGAAAGTTAGAAACCCAATTGATTCAAGTACTTAACTATTGACTTGATCTCATACCAATTGTTTAGAATCAAACCATAGGAATTGAATAAAACAAAGTAAACCCGAAAAAAAGGTACTAAGATTTACGTTGAAAAAAGTGAGATGGGAAAAACACATGCAGATGATAAATTTACTATGCAAAATCGTCAATATATAGAAAAATTCTAAAATCAGAACATGCTCGACTTGCTTATAACTCATATATATTTTTTTAATTTTAACTCATTTTAAAAATAAAATTTGCTCGATCGGTTAGGTTTACTTGTGAATCTAGGTTGATTTTGCCCACCTATACTTGGGGGTGGTTTATTTGTATTTCCACCACTGTGATGGTGTTCATAAACTCTACTTGACGTTCGTTAGATGATATAACCTCTACGTGAATAATATATATAAACTTTAAAACAAATTAAAATTATTTTCTCAATAACATATATGTATATATACACATGTATATATATGTTTTTAACTAAGAGAAGAACCAAGAACCAAGAACCAAGAACCAAGAACCAAGAACCAAGAGCCAAGAACCAAGAACCAAGAACCAAGAACCAAGAACCAAGAACCAAGAACCAAGAACGGATCGATGGAGCTGAGATCCGGTTTGGTCAACCCTGAATCCTGATAGGAAGTTGGCAGTCAATGGTCATTACGGCGTCGTTGCGGAGGTTTGAGGAGGAAAACAGGAGGTTGGGTTTTTTTCCATTCCCCATTTTACGCTATCGCTACGAAGCTCCATTCTTCGTTTCAAGGTTTGCTTCGTGGTCGTGAATCCGCTACAGTCCGTCGTCATTTTGGTGACCAATCTTGTCACGATCCGAAGGGGACCCGCGACAAAACGAGAAAAGATCTGACCCAAAATAGAACGGATCTCATAACCCTTTTCTTTTCACTTGAATCCAAATTTTATAAACAACGGAAGACAAAAAAATGACTGCTTAGATTCAATTAAGACATTCAGATAACATCCTTTAATGAAGTCCAACAAACTAAATTAAAACTTAACAACTACAATACTAACCTTAAAGTTTCAAAATAAACTTGCTTGGAAAGATAAAATCAAAAGAAGTTCTAATTTCCTCCAAATTCACTCCTGAAGAAACTATTAATGATCGTCGTGAACACTCCCTGAAAAAAAATTGTCAATTGGGGTGAGCTGACTACTCAGTTGAAAATTAATTTCGCCTTTAATAATCAATGTATTAAACAAAACTACGAAAAGAGCACACACGGGAATTTCATAAACAATTTCATAAATGAACAGAATTTCATATCAATAAACAAAATCGACACTCAGGCGGTCGCAAGCCAAAACACCCTGATCAGGTTTAGGGATTCAAAACCCAAGGAGACAGTCTTCCACTCTCCTATTACCCATTTCAATTTTCAATAAACGATATGATCAAAATAAGCATGCTCGATTCTACATTTTAAATTTAAACAATAATTTAAGAAAACCAACATTACAATTCATATCATATTAAAATGAAAAATTAAATCTCAAACCTTAGAAACGATTGTATAATCTGCAAACCAATGATAACGTCTAGGAGTGTTGATATTCAGGTGCCTCAATAATTTTATTTAAATCTCAAAACCTAGTAAATAAGAAAATAATATTCAAATATGTCTCGTTCAATCGATTAAAAAAAGCAGCGCCTAATATCCAAAAATTCCAACTTTAAATTGTGATTCAAGTTTCAATCAATTGTAGCAATTCTTATCATCTTTCTAACCAATTTAATCTTCGTCGAACTTTTCAAATAAATTCAGCAATTCACTAAAAATCAGATTCTTCCTTTTATTCCTATCAAGTTTAATAAACGTAATAACCAAGAAAACACTACTATAAATCCTACTAATGCATAGTATAATCCTTTTCCAAATTACCAACATAATTCAGCCTCTTTTCTTTGAATGTTAGCTTTGGTGCTAGGGTCAAAATTCAGATTTTCATCAACGTAATGTTCCTTCCATTTCCTCTATACAATTTCTAAAATTTTACATATCTTTTATTTCGAGAGTATACGAAAGTGATAGACTAATCAAAATCCATAAGTTTCTTACCGATTTTTTTTAAGTATTTCCGATCAGTTAGGCATGAATTTCGTCACCACGATCGAGTTGGATTTTGGTTCTATCTTGGCGTTTCTAATCTATCCAACTCAATTCTTCCTTGTTTTTCTTAAAAAAAATCAGCTACAAGCAACTTAAAGTTTCCAAAATGAGCAATATATAAAACAGAGGAATTGACTTTACCTTTTTTTCCTTGCCGATAGATTGTAGGTTGTTTGCTGTTGAAGACCAAAGTGAACTAAATTTGCATAACGCCAATGGTTAGAGGCAGCACCAACCTAAAATTGAGACAACGAAAGCTAATTTATCTCTCTCTCGGCAGCATGGAACGAAAAGGAAGAGAGGAGAAAAAAAATGAATTTTTGAACGGGATGTAAACTTACAGAGGGCTGCGATTTTTATTGAGGGATGTTGGAGCGGTCTCTCGCACGATCCTTGCAGAAAAATCTGGCCTCGATACGTCGTGATGAGTGGTGGAAGAGAGAGAGATTGAAGAGGGGGAGAGAAGAAAGAGATTTTCCCCTTTCTGTGAAAACAACCCGATAGAGTTGTTTTCTTTTCTTTTCTTTTATTTATTTATTTTTAATAAAACGCCAATTTGTCTGGGCTTTTACATTCTTCTCCACTTAATGAATTTCGTCCCAAAAATTCAAAACAACTTCGATTGAACCACTAAATAGGTGTAGATATTTTTCCATCATGTCAGATTCAATCTCCCAAATTGATTCTCTCTCACTGTCATTTTTCCATTGAACCTTCACAAGGGGTATCTCACAGCGTCGTAGAATCTTGACTTCACGATCTAGAATCCTTTCAGGCTCTTCCTCATAAGAAACATTTTCTTGAATAGGTACTTTGGTCCAAGAGATTACATGCGATGGGTCTGAAATATACTTCCTTAACATAGAGACATGAAAAACATTGTGTACGTTTCCCAACTGAGGTGGTAAATTCAGACAATAAGCCACTTGACCGACTCAATTTTTAATCTCGAAAGGTTCAATATATCTCGGAGCTAATTTTCCTTTTACTCCAAATCGACTTATACCCTTACGTGGTCTAACTTTCAAGAATACAAAATCTCCAGATTCAAACTTGACTTCTCTTCTTAATAGATCTGCGTAGCTCTTTTGCCGACTTTGAACGGTTGTTAACCGCTCCTTAATAACATGAACTTTATCAATAGTCTCTTTAATAATATCGGGTCCAAGGGTAATGTTTTCCGAAGATTCAGCCCAACATAAAGGAGATTTGCATGGTCTCCCATACAATACTTCATAAGGAGAAATTCCAATGCTCGTCTGATAGCTGTTGTTGTAGACAAACTCCACCAAAGGTAAATGATTAATCCAACTATCTCCAAAATTCAAAATACATGCTCTCAACATATCTTCGAGAATTTGGATTGTGCGCTTAGATTGATCATCATCTCCAAAATTGCGATGTAAATCTTGGGTCTCGATCAGATACGATACTAGAAGGAATGCCATGCAGACAAACAATATTTTCAATGCATAGCATACTAAATTTTGTATAAGAAAAATCCATTCTTACGGCAATAAAGTGTGCAGATTTGGTGAGTCTCTCGACTATAACCCAAATCGAATCAAGATTCTGTGGCATTTTTGGTAACCCAGTTACAAAATCCATAGCAATTTTGTCCCCTTTCAACTCAGGGGTGGGTAAGGGTTGTAATAGTCCTGCTGACCTTTGATGTTCAGCTTTCACTTGTTGACATACTAAGCACTTTGATACATATTCAGCAACATCTCTTTTCATTCCAATCCACCAAAATTGACGTTTCATATCATGATACATCTTTGTAGAACTAGGATGTATAGCAAATCTAGATTTATGATTTTCAGCAAGTATTGCTTGTTTTAGCTCCAAGTTGTTCGATACTACCAATCTTCCTTTGAAAAGTAAGAATTCATCTGTGCTAATTTCCCAACCCTCAAATTCTTCACCGGGTTGGATTTTATCAAATCTTTCTTTTAATTCATTATCTAATTTTTGTATTTCCTTGACGTGTTGCACTAGAGTAGGTGTAACAACAAGATTCAACACCCGAATTACTTGGTCATTCTCTTGAATTTGCAGCTCGTAATCCTCAATTGTTAAACGCCTCACCCAATCCTTTAAAACAAGACAAATAAGAGATCCACGTGGATAATGGCTTAAAGCATCTGCAACAACATTTGCTTTACCAGGATGGTATTCCAAAGAAAAATCATAATCACTCAAATACTCCATCCAACAGCATTGACAGAGGTTTAAATCTCGCTGTGTAAATAAATACTTTAAACTCTTGTAATCATAAAATATCTCAAATTTGACACCATATAAATAACTTCTCCCAATTTTCAATGCAAAAATGATGGCAGCCAATTCTAAATCATGAACCGGATAATTTCTCTCATGAGTCTTTAATTTTACGGATGCTTAAGTTATTACTTTATTTTTTTGCATTAATACGCAACCCAAACCGACTCCTGAGGCATCAGTCTATACAACATAAGATAGATTTTCATCAGGTACTGCTAAGACCGGGGCCGTAGTTAATTTCTGCTTAATTTCATCAAAAGCTATCTGACATTTTTTTGTCCAAAAAAACTTTACATCATTTTTTGTTAACTGAATTATTGGCATAGCAATGGATGAGAAATTCTGCACAAATCGACGATAATAACTAGCCAATCCCATGAAACTACGTACTTCCGTAACATTTTTAGGTGGTTTCCATGCTAACACAACTTCGACTTTTGCTGGATCAACTGAGATTCCATCTTGAGAGACAACATGACCAAGGAATTTAACTTCAGTCCTCCAGAAATTACATTTCTCTCGTTTTGCATATAGCTGGTGTCAACGTAGTGTCTCCAAAACAATTTCTAAATGTTCCATATGCTCTTCACGAGACTTAGAATATAACAAAATGTCGTCAATGAACACCACAACAAATTTGTCAAGATAGGGTCGAAAGATTCGATTCATTAAATCCATAAATGCTGCTGGTGTATTTGTCAACTCAAATGGTAACACCATAAATTCGAAGTGTCCGTATCGTGTCCAGAAAGTTGTTTTAGGAATGTCTCTTTCACAAATTTTCATCTGATGATAGCCAGATCTCAAATCAATTTTTAAAAATATTTGCATCCACCTAGCTGATAAAACAAGTCACCAATTCTAGGTAATGGGTATTTATTTTTAACCGTCATGTGATTCAATTTCCGGTAATCGATGCACAACCGAAGTGAACCATCTTGTTTCTTTGCAAATTGATGTGCCCGGGACTCATCATCAACCGGAAGGAGCAACAACTCGAAGCCGTGCACGACTTTTAGCTAATATGTTTGTTTATTTTGCAGGTACATTTTTCCCTACATTGGAGCTCCTAGATATTCCTTCACAACATGATCAAGAACTCCCCAAACATTGTTTACAATGGAAGTATAAAGAAGAGAAGGAGTTAGTCGAAAATCCAAGATCTTCCTTGCCAAGTTCACCTCCAGGGACATAACTACACTCGGTTTCAAGGACAATGGAGACCGTATTGCATCACCATTTGGGGAGATGAAGTTTTCCAAGGGATGATCAAGTGATGTTTGATTTTTGTATTTGTAAATTATAAATATGTTGTGCTGTTTTGTTTGTTGTAAACCTTGATGGTCCGGTTTAAGCCTTTGAGAGGGATTTTAGTTCGGTTTGAACCAAACCCATGGCCCATTTAGTTGGATCTTAGGGAAACCCTAATTCCCCACTTGGCCTCTCTCTTGGCTGATGTCTGGACGTGGCCTTATGTCTAGAGTCTTGTGGTGTTTTTAGGAAGCTTGGGTGGGCCCCAATCCCACATAACACCTACTAAACACTCATTAGTCCTATTTTTCTTTTCTTTTTGTTTTTTCTTTCTTGATGTAATCGGTGAGTGGGTATCAAAACCCCTCTCCCACGTCTTTTAGAGGCAGAAAAGAATAGAAGAAATTTGCAGAATCCAAGTGCTCTCAATCTCCATTCCTTTCTCACGGCAATTCAAGGTTTTGGTGAGTAATATCCTCAACCTTCTCTTGTCTTGGTGTTGGTGATCTTGCTAGGGTCGTTAAACCATATTTCAACTTCCCTTCCTCACTTGTTAGGATCAAAGGCGAGTTTGGAACCCCCATAGCCTACCTTCCACTTGTGTTTACATTTGTTTGTGCTAGTTGAGTTGTTTGCTGTTTTTGAACTTTCTCGAGTGGACTTTGAACTCCAACCGTCCATTCCGTGCCATTTTTGTTTCCTGTGAGCAAAGCCCCCAAATTTCTAGTAGTGAGTCCCACTTTCATGGCCTGAATCAATGGTTCATTCCGTTTAGCCATAGCCACCTCCTTTTAAAAGTTATGCTTGTGTTTTCCCACTGTTTCCTACCCGAGTTCCTAAAATTGGGCAATTCTGCCCATTAATTTTCTATTCAGCCTAACTATTAGCCTACTTGTGTGCTTTCTATAAAACCACTTGCATTGTCTTCCCCTTTGATTGAAGTTGTTGTCTGCTTATTTTCAAGATCCCAGAGTCCCTGCATTGGAAGTTGTGTAGAAGTTCCCCATCACCCCTACACTGTTTTTCTTCCTGTTTGTCTGCTTGTGCATCTGAAAGTGTCTTCTTGTATTTTAATGTTCCGCACGTGCTTGTAAACTGAAAATCTAGTCAAAACTTAGTCCACGCCCTTAAGTTTAAGTTTGCTGAGTTTTATAACCTAAACCTGTATACGTTTGGAGAACTAAGCGTTGCACTCCCCTGTTCTGCCTTACTCCCTGTCCTTCCGGGCAGATTGCAATCTTCACTCTTATTTCCGGCACCTCCTCACCTCTGGAGCGTGTCATTTGGTATCAGAGCACAGCTCTTCTTTTCCTTGCTTGCCCCTGCTGTTAACCTTCTCCCAATTGTTTTCAATGGCACACAAAAGTGGCGGTATGACTACTCGAAGTGGGGCTGTTTTGCAGCCAAGCCGAGACCATCCTTCCATGAGTGAACCACCTCCCCCACCAATGTCTCCCCAAGGCCGTGATCCCAATTTGCAGGAACAAATTAATGGCATTAATCAAAGGCTGGATGCCTTGCTGCAAAGGATGGAGACTCCACATCCTCCTAGGCCGCCTCCCCCGGTTACTCCCGGAAGAAGGGCTGGAGGTGCCCGAGGCCGGTTGTATGAAATTGATGACTCGGGTGATGAGTTTGAGCCACGGGATAGGCCACACCGAGAAGATGATTTGAGGAATGTGAAGCTAAGTGTTCCTCCTTTCAACGGAGCATGTGATGGAGATTCCTACCTAACTTGGGTGGACAAAGTGGACAAGGTCTTCGACTGCTACAACTATTCCGAGAGATCTAAGTTGCAATTAGTGGCCATAGAGTTCCACGGATATGCTAGCCTTTGGTGGGACAGCCTACGGGCACAAAGAAGGCGTAAACGTGAAGAGGAGATCACCACTTGGAGGTCAATGAAATTGCATATGAGGAGGAGATTTGTCCCGAGCCATTATAGACAAGAGTTATTCTACCAACTCCAAAACTTAAAGCAAGAACACCTCTCGATTGAGGAGTATTTAATGGAGTTCGAAACTTTGAGGATCCAGTGTGACCTTGAGGAGCCGGAAGAGCAGAGCCTAGCCCGGTTCCTAAGAGGATTGCACAAGGACCTTGGCGATGTAATGGAATTGCAGCTTGTTGAGTCATTAGATGCCGTCATCCAATTGGCATTGCGGGTTGAAAGGTAGCTCAAAAAGAGGAGCAAGAAACTTGTGGTGAAACCGAGTCCGGTTTATAACACTCCATACAAGCCACCTCCGAGGCAAGAGAATAAGCCATATCCACCAAAGCCGTGGACTCAAAAGAAGGATGTACCCTCCAAACCGATTGAAGATACCAACAAGCCACGGTCAAGAGACATCAAATGCTTTAAGTGCCTCGGATTGGGGCATATTGCTGCGCAATGTCCTAACAAGAGGGTGATGGTGCTCTTAGAGAGTAGTGGAGAAGTTGTTAGTGAAGATGAGCCTATGGAGGATGAAGAAGACCAAGTGGCCGAGCCTTTAGAAGAGGTGTGCCGAGCACAAGAAGGCCCCCTCCTCATGGTGATCCAAAGGGCCCTCACTATAAATGGCCAATCCGAGGCTACTCAAAGGGAAAATATTTTTCATAGCCGCTGCCTCGTCAAAGATAAAGTGTGCTCCCTAATCATAGATGGGGGGAGTTGCACTAATGTAGCATCCTCCGAGTTAATTGAGAAACTACAACTCCAAACCGAGGAACACCCCCACCCTTATAGGCTCCGATGGCTAAGTGATGAAGGAGACCTAAAAGTGACCAAGCGTGCAAGGATTGAATTCTCCATAGGGAGTTATCAAGATGCTGTGATGTGTGATGTGTTTCAATGGATGCAAGCCACCTTCTATTAGGGAGGCCGTGACAATTTGATAGGCACACCTTACACAAAGGGCTAACCAATGAATATTCATTCAAATGGGAGAATCGGAGCATTAAACTTACCCCTTTGTCGCCCTCGCATGTAGCTAAGGATGAGAGGGCTAAAAGAGAAAACTCCTCCAAGAAGGTGCTAATTATCAACAAGAAGGAACTCTGTAACACCCCACTTTTTGAATATAATGTTTTATGTTTAAGGAATGAAATGTACTAAGAAAAGATGAATATGGAGATGAATTGGGAACAATTTTGGTGTTTACCTAATTCCGAGGTTTTAGGATCATTACATGGAGTCGATTTCTTCTAATGAAATTTACTAGACTAGTAGATGAAACTACAGCAATAAGAATTTCTTGAATTGGAAAGGTATAGAGAAAGTTATAGATCTTAGAACCCAATGGTGGGTAATATATGTTTGGTTGGAAGTTGGTAACAGAGTAGTTTCTGTGTTTCAATCATAACGTGCCCTAGAAGAGCATAAATGGAAAGTGTTCTTCTAAAAAGTTGTAGTAGAGGTCGAGATAAGAAGATCAATAGGTAGATCATTTCTATTGAACTTTCTGAGAGAAAGTTATGTTTATTTGACTTTGGAAAAGCAAAACCGGACTATAGAATTATGGATTTTGAGCGAGGTTCGGTATTTAGTATTTTTTATTATATTAAACTTTTAATTTAAAGTTTATGTCTTCTAAAAAGTTAAAGTAGATTCAATAAGAAAAATAATGGTGTTTGAATCAAAGAAATCTAAGTTGTATAACAAAAGTTATGAAAGTTTCAACTGCCGGTCGACCCCAGGAATTTGGTGGGGTCGACACAATTGTGTGTTTGGGTCGACCCTAGGAATTTGGTGGGGTCGACACAATTGTGTGTTTAGGTCGACCCCAGGAATTAGGTGGGGTCGACACAATTGTGTGTTTAGGTTGACCCCAGGACTTAGAAAGGGTCGACCCAAGTTGCTCTCTGGGAAACACTTTGGGTCGACACATGGACGAACGGTCGACACAAAATAGTCATTTGGCATACTTTGGGTCGACACATTCCCGATTTGAGTTGAAAATTCAGTCGAAACGTGGAGAAACCCGATTGGTGGACATAAAAGAAAGATTGATTTTGTTTAACTAAGAGATAAAAGGGCATGAGCTGCCATATCTTTCTCCCAGCCACGAACTCTCTTCCATTCTCTCCCATTTTGTTGCTCTAAGCTGAAAGGAGAGTGAGATTTGTCAAGAGAAGAGAGAGATTGAAAAAGAGAAGAAGTCCTGCGAGAGAAAAACAATAAGAAAGTGAGATATCTCAGAGGAGAGGAGGAAACATTAAGGCTCTCGTGGAAACCGAAGTTCAAGGTAATATTTTCTATCCTCTTAAGTTCTTCTAAGTTCAGTAAGGATAATATGATGATATTGGTGGGGTTGATGGATAAAAAGGAGGGATTGAAAGTAGAATGTTAGAAAATCAGTTGATTGTATGCAATGTTAGGGTTTTTGGAGATTCGGTCGAATTTTGTTACGAATCTGAGTTTATGTCCTTCATAAGAAGTATAGTAGAAATTTATAGTAATCTATAGCCGTTTGAATCACTCCAATTGGAGCTTTGTAGACAAAGTTATGAATGTTACAAGTTAGTAGACGGAAACTGGGAGAGCACCGGTCGACATATTATCAACCGGTCGACACAAAAATACTCTCTGTAAATGATTCGGTCGACCGCATGAATAAGCAGTCGACACATTATGCTAAGTTAGGTCGACACCTATAGGTTATGTCGACCTAATAACTGTTCAAACAGTGAATGCCCTCTGTTTTGTCCACGTAAGTCGACATGTGTTAGTTTTCTGAATTTGGTGTCTTCTAAGAAGTTATAGTAGACTCCTTAAGGAACAATTTGACACCTTAATCATCAAGAATGGATCAATATAGAGGAAGTTATAGATGTTGAAAGTTGGAACAGAAAGTTAAGACTTTATGCAAATTCTGATCGCATATGATTTATAGGTTTAAGCCATCGATTGGATTAAGAAGGAGACTCAAGTGGATCAACTCAACCTAGCTGCTAAGGTAAGTTAGCATTAAGATTATTTGGCCCTTAAGTGGGACTACATTGCAAAGATTAGGATGATTGTTTGATGTGTGCTGCATGTTTATTCGCATGATATGTTTGGTGATGTATGCTTATTTTCATGTTACCTGATATGATTTAAGAGATGTTTTCATGTTCATATGGTCATGCATCACAGTTTTACAAAATGTCTACGAACTATTTTCATGCATGGTTTTACAACGTAGTTGGAGGTAAACGAGATATGATTGGTGGTATGGGACGCCAATTATGTTTCGTCTCCGATGAATTAAGAACTTGAATATTAGAACAGTAAAGTAAAGTAAATGGTTATTACAGGCCTGAGCACCTCAAGTAGTAAAGTAGTGAGCTCACGATCAGTAGAAGTTGAAGTAGGTGGAGGGGGTGTTCTTGAGATCCTGTAATATTTCCAAAGATAAAGAAAATATGAAACCTAAGAAACGTGAATGAAAATGTACATTGTTTTAACAACATAGCATACTCATGCATTGCATTTTCTGGTTATGCTGTTTACTGAGCTTTAGGCTCATAGTTTAGGCTTTGCAATGTAGAGAATATAATGGAAGAAATTATACCAATGACTGATCATGGAGATAGAGCACAAGAGTGTCCAAATGATATAGTTTATTGAGCAACGACCGACGGGGAGTGATGTATGCACACACAGATATTTTATAAAAGTGTTTTGAATGTAATGAATATTTTAAAGATGTAATTAAACGTATACCCTTATTTTCGTGTGATGGATTTCAAAGCTTTTGAAATGAATGTATTATTAAGTTAAAGTAATTGTCTTCCGCTGTACGTTTTAAGTTATTGAATGCTTATGTATTTTTTATAAAGGTGGATTTGAAATCATAGCTTTACATGAATGTATGTTTTTTTTAAGTGGGCGTTTTCCTTTTAAGCTATTTTACAAGCTAAAGATAGTTTTTTCAGAAATTTTTAAAGTAATGAGTCTTCCACATAAGTAAGTAAGTAAGTAAGTAAGAAAGCAGTAACGGACCGGTTCTTGGGCTGCCTGCAAGTAAGCTAAGTAAAGTAAAGTAAGTAAGTAAGTGAGGTAAAGCAGAAAGCGGCTGTTCGGGAATCGGGTCGTTACAAACTCTCTCGAGAATTGCTACAAGTGGCTCCAATTGTGCTTATTCTTTTTCGGGAAAGAATGGGAGAGAGGAGGGGCTTCAGAAGAAGTCTTAGCCCTCCTAGAGGAGTATGAAGATGTCTTCCCTGAAGAGTTGCCATCCGGTCTACCACCAATCCGTGGGATAGAGCACCGAATTGACCTCCAACCCGGGGTGGTTCTTCCAAATCGCCTAGCCTATAGAATGAACCCCGAGGAGGCCAAAGAACTGGATGATCAAGTGCAAGAACTCTTGGAGAAGGGGTACATCCGAGAGTCTTTAAGCCCTTGTGCGGTACCAACTCTTTTGGTGCCAAAGAAGGATGGCTCCTCTCGGATGTGCATTGACAGTCGTGCAATCAACCAAATAACCATCAAGTACCGGTTTCCTATACCACGGCTGGAGGACTTATTAGATGAGCTAAGTGGTGTTGCCTACTTCTCAAAGATCGATCTAAAAAGCGGATATCATCAAATAAGGATGCTAGAAGGAGATGAGTGGAAAACCGCCTTCAAAACTAAGTATGGACTTTATGAATGGTTAGTTATGTCGTTTGGACTATCTAATGCCCCTAGCACTTTTATGCGTTTAATGAACCATGTGCTGAAAGATTACTTGGGAAAATTTGTGATAGTATACTTTGATGATATATTAGTCTATAGTGCACAATATCTGGATCACTTGGGACACATTCGTATATTATTTGATGCACTTAGACAGGCTCAATTATTTGGCAATTTGAAGAAGTTCTCCTTTGCCCAAGAAAGAGTGCATTTCCTCAGTTTCATTTTGTCCAAGAATGGGATAGAAGTTGACCAGAGCAAGATAGAAGCAATTCGGGAATGGCCGATCCCTAGGTGTGTTTCGGACATTAGGAGCTTCCATGGCCTTGCTTCCTTCTACCGGAAGTTCATCAAGGGTTTTAGTAGCATTGTTGCTCCCCTCACGGATTGTACAAAAAAGGGGAAGGAGTTTGAATGGACACCGGTTTGCCAAGCAAGTTTTGATCGGATTAAAGAAGCTCTTTGCAATGCTCCTCTCTTAGTGCTCCCGGATTTTCATAAGGTTTTTGAAGTGGATTGTGATGCCTCGGCCCTCGGCATAGGAGCGGTTCTCATGCAAGAAGGGAGGCCCGTGGCCTACTTTAGTGAGAAGTTAAAAGGGGTAGCCTTGAATTACTCCACTTATGATAAGGAGTTGTATGCTTTGATAAGAACCATTGAAGTTTGGCAGCATTATCTTCTTCCTAAGGAATTCATTATACACACGGACCACCAAGCATTGAAGCACATTAAAACCCAAGGGAAGCTCAACAAAAGACTTGCAAAATGGGTAGAGTTTCTTGAGAGATTTCCTTATATTATTAAGTACAAGAAGGGTGAAGTGAATGTGGTGGCCGATGCACTCTCAAGAAGAACTATGTTGCTTACCGAGCTTACTTCCCGAATCTTGGGATTTGAGTGGATCAAAACCTCATATAAGGAGGACCCCGACTTCAAGGAGTGTTTTGAAAGGTGTTTAAACAAGGAAGGAGGTGCCTATCACTTGACAGATGGCTACTTATTTAAAGGGGGACAACTTTGTATTCCCAAGTGCAACCTTAGAGAGTCACTCGTAAAGGAAGCTCACGGTGGAGGATTAGCCGGACACTTTGGGGAAAAGAAGACCCTAGAAGCATTGAAGGAACATTTTTTTTGGCAACACATGGTCAAGGAGGTGCACAAGTACATAGAGAAGTGCATTATATGCAAGAAGGCTAAAAGCCGATTGCTCCCTCAAGGTTTGTATATGGCATTGCCCGTGCCTTCTCAACCGTGGACGGATGTGAGCATCGACTTTGTTTTGGGGTTGCCTCGGACTCCTAGGGGAAAAGAGGCCATCATGGTAGTTGTTGACCGATTCTCCAAAATGGCTCACTTCATTGCTTGCAACAAAACCGACGATGCTAATCAAGTGGCCGAATTGTTCTTCAAAGAAATTATTAGGCTTCATGGAGTCCCCACCACAATTCTCTCGGACCGGGACACCAAATTCTTAAGTTCTTTTTGGAAGACTTTGTGGAGAAAGCTTGGAACTAAATTATTGTTTAGTACTTCCTTCCACCCTCAAACAGATGGTCAAACGGAAGTGGTAAATCGCACATTGGGAGCAATGCTGAGAAGCATAGTGGGAAAAAGGCTCTCGGATTGGGAAATTGCCATATGTGGAGTTTGCATACAACCGTAGTGTGCATAGTGCAACTCAAACATCTCCATTTGAAGTAGTTTATGGCTTCAATCCGTCCACTCCTTTGGACTTAATACCATTGCCGAGCCATGAATTAACCAATCCGGATGGAGCACAAAAGGCTAAGCAAGTCCAAGCCATGCATGCTAAGGTACGAAAGGCCATAGTCAAGAAAAATGAAGCCTATGCAAAATATGCTAACTGGGGCCGAAGAGATGTGGAATTCAAGGTGGTCGATCTTCTGTGGCTACACCTAAGGAAAGAAAGATTTCCTAACCAAAGAAAGTCCAAACTTCTCCCTAGGGCCGATGATCCATTCGAAGTCACCGAGAAGATAAATAAGAATGCCTACAAGTTGAAGCTTCCCGGAGATTATGGAGTTTCAACATCCTTTAATGTGCAACAACTCGAAGCCGTGCAAGACTTTTAGCTAATATGTTTGTTGATTTTGCAGGTACATTTTTTTCCTACATTGGAGCTCCTAGATATTCCTTCACAACATGATCAAGAACTCCCCAAACATTGCTTACAATGGAAGTATAAAGAAGAGAAGGAGTTAGTCGAAAATCCAAGATCTTCCTTGCCAAGTTCACCTCCCGGGACATAACTACACTCGGTTTCAAGGACAATGGAGACCGTATTGCATCACCATTTGGGGAGATGAAGTCTTCCAAGGGATGATCAAGTGATGTTTGATTTTTGTATTTGTAAATTATAAATATGTTGGGCTGTTTTGTTTGTTGTAAACCTTGATGGTCCGGTTTAAGCCTTTGAGAGGGATTTTGGTTCGGTTTGAACCAAACCCATGGCCCATTTAGTTGGATCTTAGGGAAACCCTAATTCCCCACTTGGCCTCTCTCTTGGCTGATGTCTGGACGTGGCCTTATGTCTAGAGTCTTGTGGTGTTTTTAGGAAGCTTGGGTGGGCCCCAATCCCACCTAACACCTACTAAACACTCATTAGTCCTATTTTTCTTTTCTTTTTGTTTTTTCTTTCTTGATGTAATCGGTGAGTGGGTATCAAAACCCCTCTCCCACGTCTTTTAGAGGAAGAAAAGAATAGAAGAAATTTGCAGAAGCCAAGTGCTCTCAATCTCCATTCCTTTCTCACGGCAATTCAAGGTTTTGGTGAGTAATATCCTCAACCTTCTCTTGTCTTGGTGTTGGTGATCTTGCTAGGGTCATTAAACCATATTTCAACCTCCCTTCCTCACTTGTTAGGATCAAAGGCGAGTTTGGAACCCCCATAGCCTACCTTCCACTTGCGTTTACATTTGTTTGTGCTAGTTGAGTTGTTTGCTGTTTTTGAACTTTCCCGAGTGGACTTTGAACTCCAACCGTCCATTCCGTGCCATTTTTGTTTCCTGTGAGCAAAGCCCCCAAATTTCTAGCAGTGAGTCCCACTTTCATGGCCTGAATCAATGGTTCATTCCGTTTAGCCATAGCCACCTCCTTTTAAAAGTTATGCTTGTGTTTTCCCACTGTTTCCTACCTGAGTTCCTAAAATTGGGCAATTCTGCCCATTAATTTTCTATTTAGTATAACTCTTAGCCTACCTGTGTGCTTTCTATAAAACCACTTGCATTGTCTTGCTCTTTGATTGAAGTTGTTGTCTGCTTATTTTCAAGATCTCAAAGTCCCTGCATTGGAAGTTGTGTAGAAGTTCCCCATCACCCCTACACTGTTTTTCTTCCTGTTTGTCTGCTTGTGCATCTGAAAGTGTCTTCTTGTATTTTAATGTTCCGCACGTGCTTGTAAGCTGTAAATCTGGTCAAAACTTAGTCCACGCCCTTAAGTTTAAGTTGGCTGAGTTTTATAACCTAAACCTGTATACGTTTGAGAACTAAGCGTTGCACTCCCCTGTTCTGCCTTACTCCCTGTCCTTCCGGGTAGATTGCAATCTTCACTCTTATTTCCGGCACCTCCGCACCTCTGGAGCGTGTCACAAATAGCACTGGAGCACCCCAATGAGAGGTACTATTTCTGAATAAATCCTTTCATGAGTAACTCATCTAATTGACTTCTCAATTCTTTCAACTCTGCAGGAGCCATACGATAAGGGACAGTCGAAACTAGTGTCGTACTAGGTACTAGATCAATAGAAAATTCAATTTCACAGTCAGGTGGTAATCCAGGTAGATCCTCTCAAAAAACATCATCATAATTGCAAACTATCATTGTTTGAAAATCGTCTATAGTCGAATTTAGAATTGTTGTTGGATGCAAAAAGATTCCCGTAGGAGTTCAAGTTTCTTCGACCACCTAAACATGTCTGTAAAATTGAATCGATACGATTTCCATGATTTTGACATGAATGTATTAATACGTCTCCACTTTCCATTGTAAGAACTATGCTCCTTCTATGGAAATCAATTTTTGTCTTATAATGACTCAGCCAATCCATACCTAGTATTACGTCAAATCGATCCATAAGAATTTCTATCAAATCGGCCAATAATTCGTGTCCGTCAATGACAAAGATAGCAAACTTAACAATGAAATTCATCTCACGACATGAATTTAGAGGGGTATTCAATATCAAAGGATTTTCTAACTTTTCGAATTTTAGTTTCATAATTCGAACAAGATTTTTAGAAATAAAAGAATGTGTAGCGCCAGAATCAAATAATACGTGAAGTGTAGTGCTAAAAAGAGAAAGTGTTCCATCCATAACACCATGGCCACTAGTATGATCAGGAGTCTCAGATCCTTCGACTGCATAAACTTGGCCAGCCATCTTTTCTTTTCCTTTTGCACCACCTTGGGATGAGCTTGATACCTGTCCTGAAGGTGTAGAACCAGAAGCATGATGTTGCTGATTATCATAAGAGCTCTGGGAGTTAGTAATATTCGGTATATATTGGTGCTGATATTGTGGTCTGAATCCACTCACTTGAGAAGAAGCAAATGATTGTGATCCCGAATAGGTTCGTTGACCCTGATTCGGAATCCTCCCACTTGATCCGAAGTTCTGTTTATAAGGAACCGATTGTAATGATGCTGGATTTGCTGACATAGATCCTTGGCTTATTGGGCAATTTCTTCTCAGATGTCCAGGTTGTCCACACGTATGACACACATAATTTGGTGATCTACCACTATAAGGCGTGTTACTAACATGTCCACCATGATGATGTCCATTCTTATTTTGACTTCTTTCTTGGTCTTTTCTTGTAATCTTAACACCGCTACTTTGTCCTCTTGCTTCTTTGTTTTTATATTCACCATATTCTTCGTTCAAATTTGCTTCAACTCGTTGAACAGTTGCAATTACTTCAGGAAAAGAATTAAAGCCAAATGCAGATATCTGGTGACGAATCTTAGGCCTTAATCCCATCCTGAATTTCACCATCTTGTCCATCAGATCAGTCCCTTTAGTATATTGTGATAGCTCCATGAATTTAGCATAATACTCCAGCACTGTCCTATCATTTTGCTCCAAGTTATGATACGCTGTGATCATATTTTGACGATGTCCAGCAGTGCAATAATTATCCCTGAATACACCCTCGAACTGTTCCCACGTCATCATATCTACAGAAAAATCATTTTCTAGAGATTTCCACCACACTTCTGCCATCTTTTCAAAATAAAATGTTGCAAATCCGACCATATGCTCTGTTGGAACTTCAAAAATAGTTAAGTTCTTATGCATTAATCTCAACCAATTTTCTGCTTCTTGAGGGTCAGCACCGACCGCAAACATTGGTGGTTTTAAGCATCCGAGTTGCATAAAGAAATTCATTCGGCGTGTTTCAGGGTCTAAACCAATGTTCTCCCTAGAAATATTTTGCAGCACATCCCTCAATATTGCAGCTGGATCAATGGGTTGCTGTCCGACTGGTTGATCATCAGGTGTCACAGGTGTTTGATTTCGAGGAATTCTTCTCGGAGGCATTCTAAAATCTGAAAGAAATTTTTTTTTTTAATTTTGTTACAAGAATTTTTTTTTGCAACTATCTTATAATATTATTTTATAATGCATCTTTTTTTTTTCTTTGAGAATGTCCAAGTTCGGAACCTTGGGCTCTGATACCAAAAATTTTGTCACGACCCGAAGGGGATCTGCGACAAAACGAGAAAAGATCCGACCCAAAATAGAATGGATCTCACAACCCTTTTCTTTTCACTTGAATCCAAATTTTATAAACAGCGGAAGACAAAAAAATGACTGCTTAGATTCAATTGAGACATTCAGATAACATCCTTTAATGAAGTCCAACAAACTAAATTAAAACTTAACAACTATAGTACTAACCTTAAAATTTCAAAATAAACTTGCTTGGAAAGATAAAATCAAAAGAAGTTCTAATTTCTTCCAAATTCACTCCTGAAGAAACTACTAATGATCGTCGTGAACACTCCCTTAAAAAAAATTGTCAATTGGGGTGAGCTGACTACTCAGTTGAGAATTAATTTTACTTTTAATAATCAATGAATTAAAACAAAACTACAAAAAGAGCGCACATGAGAATTTCATAAACAATTTCATAAATGAACAGTATTTCATATCAATAAACAGAATCGACACTCAGGCGGTCGCAAGCCAAAACACCCTGATCAAGTTTAGGGATTTGAAACCCAAGGAGACAGTCTTCCACTCTCCTATTACTCATTTCAATTTTCAATAAACGATATGATCAAAATAAGCATGCTCGATTCTACATTTTAAATTTAAACAACAATTTAAGAAAAACAACATTACAATTCATATCATATTAAAAGAAAAATTAAATCTCAAACCTTAGAAACAATTGTATAATCTGTAAACCAATGATAACGTCTAGGAGTGTTGATATTTAGGTGCCTCAATAATTTTATTTAAATCTCGAAACCTAGTCAATAAGAAAATAATATTCAAATATGTCTCATTCAATGGATTAAAAAAATAGCCTCTAATATAAAAAAATTCCAACTTTAAATTGCGATTCAAGTTTCAATCAATTGTAGCAATTCTTATCATCTTTCTAACCAATTTAATCTTCGTCGAACTTTTCAAATAAATTTAGCAATTCATTAAAAATCAGATTCTTCCTTTTATTCCTATCAACTTTAATAAACATAATAACCAAGAAAGCACTACTATAAATCCTACTAATGCATAGTATAATCCTTTTCCAAATTACCAACATAATTCAGCCCTTTTTCTTTGAATGTTAGCTTCGGTGCTAGAGTCAAAATTTAGATTTGCATGAACGTAATGTTCCTTCCATTTCCTCTATACAATTTCTAAAATTTTATATATCTTTTATTTCGAGAGTATACGAAAGTGATAGACTAATCAAAATCCATAAGTTTCTTACCAATTTTTTTTAAGTATTTCCGATCAGATTAGGCATGAATTTCGTCACCACGATCGAGTTGGATTTTGTTTCTATCTTGGCGTTTCTAATCTATCCAACTCAATTATCCTTGTTTTTCTTTTAAAAAATCAGTTACAAGCAACTTAAAGTTTCCAAAATCAGTAATATATAAAACAGAGGAATTGACTTTACTTTTCTTTTCCTTGCCGATAGATTGTAGGTTGTTTGCTGTTGAAGACCAAAGTGAACTAAATTTGCATAACGCCAATGGTTAGAGGCAGCACCAACTTAAAATTAAGATCACAGAAGCTAATTTATCTCTCTCTCGGCAGCATGGAATGAAAAGGAAGAGAGGAGAAAAAAAAATAAATTTTTGAACGGGATGTAAACTTACAGAGGGCTGCGATATTTATTGAGGGATGTTGGAGCGGTCTCTCGCACGATCCTTGCAGAAAAATCTGGCCTCGATACTTCGTGATGAGTGGTGGAAGAGAGAGATTGAATTAATCAATCTGGCCTGCGATTTTCTTTTCTTTTTATTTATTTATTTTTTTAATAAAAGACCCATTTGTCTGGGCTTTTACATTCTTCCCCACTTAATGAATTTCGTCTCTTAAAATTCAAAATAACTTCGATTGAACCACTAAATAAGTGTGGATATTTTTTCATCATTTCAGATTCAATCTTCCAAGTTGATTCTCTCTCACTGTGATTTTTTCCATTTTTTTTCTTTTATGTATTTATTTATTTTTTAATAAAAAACCCATTTGTCTGGGCTTTTACAAATCTCTTACAAATCTCTTCACCCAGGTCTTCTTTTCCCTTTTCTCCTGGCTCTTCTGTCGATTTACGTTATTCTTAATTAGCTCCTCACATAGTAATGCCTTCCTTTTTGGGCTTCCACGAAACGAGGGGAATTGAGATGAACTTCTTTCGTCTTCTTGTTTCAGAATATTAAATTAATCATATTGCCGTTTACCGAATTGCAATTTCGTCTTTAATCTGCTCTTGTTTCTCTCCCGCTCGAACCTTGTGTCGATTTGCGTTTTCGAATTCTAAAGATCTACCATGTCAAGCTTTGGGATTGTTTCTTTTCAAGCTCTCTCTCGCATTAGAATGTGGGGTTCCTTTGGAATCCTCTTGTTGCTGATTATGAGTTTTGGAGACCAAATTTGACAGTTGTTTTGATTTTATCTGAGTGTTTCGTTGGGATACATTCTCTTGTTCGTGATAAGGCATTTGTATGGGTAAGGTAAGTGCTATACTTGAGGAGCTTCAACATTTGATAATAATTGACTGGAAACGGTTTAAGATTTTGAGGATTGATCATTCTCACTGTGGACAATGAGAAGTTAAATGGAACATAGTTTTCAAAATCTTTATGTTGTTATTTAGTTAAGAAACTAGTATCTTCTATGTACTGGAATGATGATTGAGCAAGCTGAGAGGTTTAATTATACCATTTGTTTGACGCGTTTATGATATAAAACATGAACTTCCGAGTAAGCTTATGACTGTTTCTAGTCCTTTTACTGCAATGTAATCGTGTCACGGCTCCCCACCGCACTTCACTCAGTCCCCCTCCTGTCACGGAGGCCACAGCCGAGAATTCTGACTGGTGGAGAGTTCTAGAAAAAAGACTGAGTGAAGTGCGGTGGGGAGCCGTGACATAAAAGCTGTAGCTTTTTGATACCAAATATGTTAGATGACAACAATGTACACAATACTACACCATTCAGATCACTATTACAGCTTTTCTCATATTTCCCACACACACAACATAGCATAACTACTATTTTTCCAGTACAGGCATTCGAGACCCTGTTATCTCTCGTTCTTCCTCCTTTTTTTTTTTTACCTTTTTTCACTTTCCTCTTTTAATTACCTTGACCGTCATTGGTGGTTAAGCGGTTACCACCACCTCATTCTTTTTTTTCTTCTTGTGTAAGTAAATCGCATAAGCGGTTTATCAAATCGATTAATTTCTTTTATTTGAGATATTGTTATGCCTTTTGGGTTTTATGCTTGTATTAAAAATTTATTTTGTTGACATTCCAGGCAGTATTCTTTGGATGTGCTGACAATGATGGACTTAGCTCTGGTGGATCTTTACGGAACCAATCCAGGACCAATTGGTGGTTCTATTCTCTTTGATCAAGACAAGCATGTCTCTTCAGCAGTGTGGGAAGGACAGGTGAATTTTATCTTCAAATGATCTTATTCTTCTCTCATTGTTTCACTATTTACTGTTGGAAATTATTAGGAGCGTGGAGCACTTAGGTGCCATGAACATACATCTAAGCTTGATCAATGGACGCTCACTGCTAAACAAATTGAATTGGTGGACAAGGCTGGGTTTGGGTTCTTAAGATTGATTCCAGCAATCAGTCTGGACAACCCTCTCATATCTGCTTTGGTTGAGAGGTGGAGGAGGGAGACAAATACCTTTCATTTGAATGTGGGCGAAATGACAGTTACCCTTGACGATGTAGCTCTCCTACTTGGATTGGCTATTAATGGGGAGCCTGTGATAGGCTTAACTTATACCACATGCCATTCTTTCTGTGAGAAGTATCTTGGACTGGCTCCAAATTCTGGTTACACAAGTGGTGGAATGGTTAAGCTGAGTTGGTTAAAAGAGTTTTTCTCACAGAGGTGATTGAACGCCATACTCGTGCTTTCCTTCTCTATCTGGTAGGTAGCACTATATTTTCCACTGCTACTGGAAACAAAGTACCTGTAATGTATCTTCCTTTATTCGAAAATTTCGATTACTGCAGAAAGTATGCTTGGGGTGCAGTAACACTAGCATTCTTGTATAGAGCTCTTGGCAATGCTTCCCTTAGATCACAGAGCACCATCAGTGTTTTTTTGACCCTTTTACAGGTTCTTAATATGCTTATTCTTATTCTCATTTCTCTGCTACACATCCTTATCTTTTCTTTAGTTTTGCTGCATCACTTTTTATTTTGTGTGGGCATGCTCACTCTAGTAATTTTGCAGTGTTGGAGTTACTTTCACTTGAATATTGGGAGACCAAAGCTGAATTATGATCCAATGCATAATCGGTTTCCATTTGTACTTAGATGGAAGGGGAAGCAAAGTGGTCCGACAGCAAATCGTGATGTAGTTTTTTACCGCAAGGCTTTGGATTCTTTAAAACCATTTGATGTAAGCTCGTTGCTTTTACTGTTTCTTCTATTAAGAACTATGCATGATCAAGCACGGAGTACTTTGATTTTGGGGAGGGCAAAGACAATGTTGCTATGCTTCGATAAAGCAGAGAGGCATCTCCCTGATCGATGCCTCAGGCAATATGGCATTCATCAAGCAATCCCGGAAGACGTGCCTCAATGGGAGAGAAAAAGTCGTGGGATTGATGGTGGGGTCGATTTGTCAGGTAAAATGGAGTCAGAGCTTGGTGAGTGGTTAGAGCGAGGAGTCCATATTGTAGATGGCGATGATGGTATCGATGAGAACGAGTACATGCAATGGTATCTTAAAATTATGCGTAGGTTTGTCGGGAGTTACTTTCACTGTCGTTTGAGTTTCAAAGAACGGTAAGACGATATGGTTTGTCTCAATGGATTTTCATAAACTACCAGATATTTTTTATTGATTCTTTTGCAGAATGCGGGGTTAAGGGACATTGCTCATATAGCTGATACATTCTCAACCAAAGGATTGGATTCACAACAAATTGACTCAATTTCAAAGATTAAGTTTATTGCGCATGAATGCTTGATGGAGCAACTTGGAGGTCCATCGAGGATATCAGCAACCCCAGAACTAGAAATAAGGAAAATAATTAGAGGAAAGGAGAGAGTCAGGAGAAAGGGTAGTGGAAAGCGGATGGGAAAGGAGGACCAGTTGCAATACAGTGCTGCAAGTGAGGATGGACAGTCTCAATTTTGTGATTCTGCTATCGAGATTGATCAAATGGAGTTGCATTCCATGGATGGAGAGCACGATCATTCGCAGATATGTCCTGTCAATTGCCAGATCAATGATTTACCACTTATTCGGGCAATTAATGAGGGAGGGCATATGCAGCTTTGTCATGATATTGAGGTTGATCATGAACAACTAAGCCAGGTAGATATTTCAGGACATATGGCAGATTTGAGTCATACTGATATTAAGATAGATGAAGGAACTATATATGACATTTCTAAGGAGGTAAATAGCGCACAACTTTATGATGCTATGGAGGAGGTAAACAACTCTCATATTGGTGATGAAATTTAGAAGGTAATTGATTCACAGTATTGCGCCATGACCAAGGTTGCTAAGGATTCACCACAATATGAAGAAAGTGAGGACATCATAAGCCAGCAGGTCTCAGGCATGGATAGTGGGATTGATTTCTTAGAGATGTGTGAGGCGGCTAATGGGATAGCTTGACAGATGGGTAAACCAATTATAGAGATTATTTCAGAGCCTTCCTTTGAAACTTTAGAGGATATTACAAAAAAGGGTGAAGTTAACATTGTAATATAAATTCATTCTGTTTGTAGTTTTGTTCTTTTTATTATAGTAATTATTTGATGTTGTTCAACCCCCACTAGAAAATAAAAATATCTGTGAATATCACCTGTCTTCTACATTACTTTTAAGGGTCAAATTTAAGCTTATATACAAGCTTGATAATATGTAAAAATGTAAATGTTTGTTATTGTTGCTAGTTTATATACGAGCCCTTTTTCTCCAATTCAGTTGCTTCTGCTTGGCTAATGTTTGGGCACTGTTAATTGGATCTATCAGAGTACTACATCATTCAGTGTTCTGTTTTTCTTTATCTCTGAAGCTCCATGTGTTTTTCTGCTTGGAGCAAGTGCATCTGTATGGGGGAATTTGAATTCTTTATTTTATTGGCTAAGTTTTACATATGCAAGTTATTCTCGAAAAAATTATGACAAGTTCGTTTAAATTGTTCTTTACTTATTGGTTATGGAGTGTTTATTGGTAATTTGTTCAATACTGGTTTTAGGAAGATAGTTAGTGGTTGCCAATCCCTTCCCAACTGTGATTTCATTTCTGGAGTTAGTTTTTGTACTGCTTCTCTTCTTTTACTTGAAACAGGTGCAGATTCTAGAGAGAAAAGGACTGGTAAATTCTGATCGAGGGAGAACTTTTTCCAGGGTAAAAGTTAAATTTCTTCCAAATTCTATGTATTAGATTGATCTAATCGTGGATTTCTAAGGCCAACTGTTGTTTTTCACTTTTCCAGGATTTGAGGTGGTCCCTCAGGGCTTCACCATCCAGGTAAACTGAGACAATTCTTTTGCTTTTTAATAGTGGACCCTGTGCTTTTGTACTGTTTAATTATATTTAGTCAGCTCAAATCAGAACCGTCTGATTTTCACCTGCGTGTATTCTTGGATTGAAAAACGAGCTTCAGCCCCAAATATTTTCACTGGAGATTTCCAAAGAGTGGGTAAAGAAATAGTAATGAATTTTATGTTCTCTTTTTTAGTACATCAACTAGCATCATACAGGCAAGAAGCAGATAATATATCATATCATTTTTATATTACTATGACAGAGGTAGAGGATGATCAGAAGACCCAGAAGCATCTTTTCCTTGTTTATGAATTTTTAACTATTTATGCTGCATTGCAATGTTATGGAATATGGACCGCAAGAATGGCTGTTGATTTTCATGATTATGAGGGAAGGCTTTCTTTTTTTACCCTATTAAATTATTGGGTATGAAGTGACAGAAAAATATTACTTTTTAGATAAAAAATTAATTTAAGTCTGAAAAATTTGAATAAATAGTCTGGTTCGAATATGATGTTTAAAAAAAATTAATTTTAAGCCTCTCGAACGTTTGATACAGACGAATTCACCTCCTTCAAACGCATTGACCTTTTGTATCGGATGTCCGATGCGGATTTACTGACCTAGGAAGTTTGAATTCTCTTGAAATTTATATATTCGCTTATTTTTTTTACTTCTTACCCAAGTGAGTTGTTATGAAATCTTGTCAAATTTTATATTTTTTTTAAATTTCTTTTACAAAAATGATTACGATCGTTGAGTCGCTGATTCATCACAACCGTTGTACATTCAAAATGGTTCACGTGTGCAGCTGCCAAATTGGGTTTCTTTTGGATGATGTCGGTGCAGTTCCAATAAGATTACTGCTATTGAATATTACTTTTTTATGCCCATGCAGATTCCACGCTGCTGATTGGGTGGTGTTGGAGCAGCTGTCTTAGGACTAATTCCAATTCTATGCTGATTCTTCCATTTTTTGGAACATTTTTGTTCATAAAACGGTAGATAACAGAACTTCAGTTGTCTTTCAGACCCGTATGTTTCAGGCTGCGAACAGGGTCTCTCTCTCTCTAGTTTACTAGCCTTTGTCATGTTCATGGAGTCACTACCCCACACATTAACTCAATCACTCATCAAAACCCCACATCTCTCTCTCTCTCTACAAACAAAACCAAGAAATGGAATCCAAGTGAAAAAGATTTCTTAGGCAACTGGTCCATGAAGTGGGCAGGCTTTCAAATTTCGACGAAAATGTACTGTTCATCCTCCTTCTCTCTCCTGCTTCTGCTCTCTCTGCTTGCAGTTCCTTCTGATTCCGCACCCCAGAATAACACCCATGTTTCCGAAGAACCATTGGTCGACAGCATCCCACCTTCCGAATTAGAAACTCTGTTCAAAATAATGGAATCAACGTCCTCCGATCAAACATGGAGAACATCGTATCCCAAGCCTTGCTCATCCTCGTCCTGGTCTGGGCTCGAGTGCAAGCCGGGACAAGACAGCCGCCTCCATGTCGCTCGGCTTGATTTCGGCAACTCCCCCAATCCAACCTGCAAGACCAATGCCGAGTTTCCCTCCTTGATTTTCTCGCTTCCTTTTCTTCAGTCTGTGTTCTTCTTCGATTGTTTTCTTCACTCTAAAACCTCTCTCAGTTTCCCTCCTTCTACAGTTTTCAATTCTTCTTTGAAGCAGCTTAGTCTCAGATCGAACCCGGCTCTCACCGGTTCCATCCCTGCTCTAATTTCTTCTCTCAGGTCCTTGCGAGTTCTCACACTGTCGCAGAATGGGTTATCGGGGAGAATTCCTGTTGAACTTTTCGGCTTGAGCTCTTTGGTTCACCTTGATCTGAGCTACAATCTGCTTACTGGCCCAATCCCTCTCCAGCTGGGTAGCCTCAGAAATCTCGTAGGGCTTGATTTGAGCTACAATTTGCTCACGGGATCAATCCCCAGCACGATCACTCATCTGGGTCTTCTCCAAAAGCTTGATTTGAGCTCCAATTCACTCACTGGTACGATTCCTGATGGGATTGAAAATGCAAGTTCAATGGTGTTTTTGGCTCTGAGTGGCAATAAACTGCAAGGGCATTTCCCTAGAGGGTTGAGCAAGCTGCAGAGTTTGCAATACTTCATAATGGACGACAATCCAATGGGTATTCCTTTGCCTATCGAGCTTGGCGAGCTAGTGAAACTGCAAGAGCTCAGGCTCTCGAATTCTGGGTACGTAGGCATTATACCACCAAGCTTTGCGGCTCTCAAGAATTTAAGTACTTTATCACTCCAAAACAACCGGTTATCCGGTGAAATCCCAGCTGGTTTTGGCGATCTTTCTCGCATATTTCATCTGAATCTAAGCAGGAATCTTTTGAGCGGCGTTGTCCCTTTCAATTCCAGTTTTTTCAACAGACTTGGTATGAACTTGGATCTTAGTGAAAACTCCAATCTGTGCGTGAATCCCTCTGAAGCATATCGCGTGAAGATTGGGGTCGATGTTTGTGGATTCAACAGAAGTGAGTCGAAGCCGTTGAAGAACTCAGTAGCTCCATTTCAGCTCTGCGCACCCATTCCTCTGTTATTTTCCTCGCTTGTTTTGTGCATGTCTCGTGTATTATTGTCGCTGTTATCTTAAATAGATGTGTTTTCTTTCTATATCTTCCAAATTATGGCTGCTGGCAGAGTGTCTTAAAACAAGAAGATGAAATCTGGAGCTAGATTTGTATTCCAGGGTGAGCCCTTGAGTCTGGTCTATCTGGATCATTTTCTTCCATTTTTTTCTGGAGAAACACCAGTGCGATGGAGATATTTTTACTAGAGATGGGGACAGTAGGTGCTTGATTTCGACACTTTTTTGGAAGAAATTGTGAGATTTGATGCACACGAGCGGAGTGTTTCTTTGCATATGACGGGGTTCATAATTGTCCATCAAAAGACCTCGATCATTGAATTAAGAGGTTGAAGTAGACCCACCAGCTTCAAAAGAACACTAATGGCTGGCCCAAGGTGGGTCTGAAGTGAGACCGTGGGTCAAAAGAAGAAAGCAGAAAAAAGAAGATGATGGAACAACACTAAACACAGGACTGTCTCCAAAGGACTGTGTGATTGAGCTTGTTGTACGACATGTAATGGTTCTTCTGCTCTCCGTCTCTCTTCCCTCCCAAATTCAAATCCTAAACTACAACTATCTGGATTAGTTTTCACACCAATAATTAAGAGAAGTCTGCAGAAATATCGGATCCAACGATCGGAATCTAGAAGAAAATCAAGACTTCGTACTCTAAATGAAGAGTAATTTCAAGCTTTACCCAGTTCCGATAATTAAGAGAAGTCTGCAGAAATATCGGATCCAACGATCGGAATCTAGAAGAAAATCAAGACTTCGTACTCTAAATGAAGAGTAATTTCAAGCCTTACCCAGTTCCGACAATGGCTTTTTCTGTCTGTAAAAGCAATGTAACTTGAACTCAATGAGAGGGAAGTTCCATTTTTTGCGAGAGAGAGAGGGGGAGTCAGTCTCTCTCTCTCTCTCTCTCTCTCTCTCTCTCTCTCTCTCTCTCTCTCTCTCTCCATTTTGGGTCTGTTTACACTAAATCTGACTCATGCCGTGGTCTGGCAGCAAGGTTCGGATGCTCAGAGTGGGGAAGCAAATGGGTGTTCGGCTCTTAAATTGGTGCAGAGTTTTGGTGAGAGAAAGAGAGAGTGCAATTATAGATGGACTTTGGCCAGACCAATAACATGCAAGGAAGAAGAGGTTCAGAACCTCACGTGCGGGAAGCAGTCCCTTTTCAAGTACCACAATTGCTTTACAACCAGCAAGTTCTTTGGAGGAAGGAAACTCGAGAATCTGTGTTGAAGTGAACCGATCTTTTGGTTCTATAATTTAAAACCGATCTATTTTAGTTCGCTTTCTGTTGGCATGTATAAACCGAATTGAACTGCACCGATGAGCATATTTAAATTATCATTACGTTTTGCAAATAATTGTTTTTCACTAAACTCGAAAACTTGGCATCAATAAATTCTCTCTTGATTAACACATTCAATTAATTAAAAATTAATTATTTCTTCGTAAATGTTGAACTAAACTATTAACTAACTTGATTTGAAAGAACCACGGTCCTAGCTGAGGTAAGCAAAACCAATCGACATAGATCAAAATGCCAAAATTGAAAATGGCTAAAATCAAATGCAGAATTGGCACCAATTTTAGTAAAATTGAAGAATCTATACCAAAATATAATCTTCTTATATATTTCTATAATTTATTAAAATTAACAAAATTGATAAAAATACTAATTAAATTGACAAATATCAGAAAATTAATAAAAAAAACATAGTGATATGATATTTATTCTAATTTTTAAAAATTTAAGGTGTTCATTAGAGACTTTTAAAGTTTTAAATATTTATTATAATTATTCTCATAATTGAAGAAAAACAGACCGATTATCGTGGTGGGACCGAACTCAGTGGACCGATTCTGACTTGCAGTTTTGATACTACTAGGCTTGGCTCGTAGCGTAATATTTAAATGGATTTAGCCCAAGAAGGCCCAATACTTTGGTCTGCTCAAAGCGGCCCAAATTTGAATAATGGCTGGCTCTCCTCCTCTACTCTAGTACGTTGCTCCCAGACGCCACTACGACGAAGGCGATGAAGCTCGCCATGGCATCCAAGCTCCTCGCCCACCGCTTCCGATCAGTTTGTTCGGGCGATCTCCATTTCGGAAATTCTTACGGACCTCGTAGTGTTCTCTGTCACTTCAGGCACTTCTCAGATGCTTCTTCGCCACCACCATCTCCCGTCGATTCTCCTCCTCCACCACTGCCGATTCCCGAGTGTCACACTATCAACGCGGTTGACAAGAAAGTTGCTCGTGTTTCTCTTCCTTCGTCTTTAAATAAGCTTGAACTCGCTAAATTCTCTGCCATTGCGGATACTTGGTGAACTTCCATTTACTTGTTATTCTTTATCCTCCCTGTTGAATTTCTGCTGTTGCTAAAAATTTTTCGTGGAAATCACCAAAGGCATGAATGATAACCGTCTTTTCAGAAATTAGTGATACTATTTCTTCAATTTTGATTTTTTTCTTTGACAATTTTTTGCTTGCATGCGCACGCATTGATTCAATCATGATAACATTCTGTCGATGTTGATTCTTCTTGTCGGATTGTCGATATTAGACATCCGTATTAGTCTTCAGAAAAGCGAGAAATGAATACAAATTCGGGTAATGAGTTTGACGCTGAAATTTTTAACATAAGTTCATTTTCTTTTTCATATTTGGATGTTTGCTTACTCAAACTGACTGCAGAAAACATTATGTATATATGACACGTTTTATAATGTGTTGTACTCTAAGTCATCTATACCGCTTCACTTGTTGTATTATGATTAATAAACAGGTGGGATTCCGAAGGACCATTTAAGCCTTTACATGTAATGAATCCAGCAAGGCTCACTTTCATTCGATCAGTTCTTTGTCGGCATTTTAGGTATACAACATTTTCCTCATTCTTCTTTCCATTATTATATGTTTTCATCTCTTGTACGTGTGTAGATAGTCCATTGATTGATATAGATTGATTTTTTACATTATTGAAATTTCACATAAATTTGGAGACAAAAGTTCTAATGGAATGGACCCCGTTGATTTCAAGCACAGTTAATTATATCATCATTGATTCTCAACTATAAGTTGGTTAAAATTGAACTTATTTAAGTTGAAATTTTTGGGCTAATATATCATCCTAATGTATATGTTTAATGTATTAGACAATCCCTGCACTCGTACCAACATTTCTATGATGACTTTGCGTGAAGTTACATGACTAAATATTTCATTGAGAGCAAATGACTTTACAATTAGAAGCTTTTAGTAATCCAAACATCAGGTCACTACACTATCTATTTACCTCATGTTATTCATTCTGAAAATTTAGTCCCATATTATGGGTAGGACCTTTTTTATTTTCGCTGACTGTTACACTGTTTAATTTTTCTTGTTTCAGGAGGGATCCTTGGTCTGTTAGGCCTTTTGAAGGTCTTAAATTTGTTGATGTTGGTTGTGGGGGTGGCATTCTTTCTGAGGTTAGTTACATGATGGTTCTTTGACTGGTGATCATCATATTTCGTCTAAAGCTATGATATGCACCCACTGTTGCATTCACATCTGCAATGTGGAAGAAGTCGATAAAGGAGCAACGAACTAATGTTTGGCTAATTATTGTTTATGTTTTTTTGTTTAATATATGGTTTCTTATTGTGTGGAGTGATTCTGATAAAATATCCATTGTCATTGATGGAGAAAAATATTTCTTTGGGGTGAGGGAATGGGAGGTCAGTTTTGACGTCTTGAGGTTAATTTTGGGAGAGTGCAAACCTCTCAAAATTTTGATTCATTATTTGTGTCCATTACTGGCTATCAGAATTAAATTGTATTTTTGTTAATATTTCTTGAGCATGCTGCTGGTAGACTCTTCTTGTCCAACTTGTTTATAGACCATAAATTTTTGTAAGATTTTAAAATTGTTTACTTAAAGTTCTGCTTAAGTATGAAACTATATAAATTTAGCACTATTCTTGATAGATTTGGTTTACATTGTTCATTGTACTCATTCTTTCAGCCTTTAGCTCGAATGGGTGCTACTGTCACTGGAGTTGATGCAGTGGAGAAAAATATAAGAATTGCCCGACTTCATGCTGTATGCAACTTCTTAAAATTCGATATTGTATTCTAATTGCTTCAATGAAGATGTGTGAAATAAGCATGTAAAATCTAAATTAATTTAGGTTATGAGTTTAGTTTTTATTCACATATGCACTTAATGTGAGTGACAACTAGAACATCATTAGCAGTTAACTTTAGCTGTGTTAAGTTAATCAGAACTATAATTTATGATGTGGTCATTAGTTGATCGTTAGAACTTTGGTGATATGGGCATAAAGTGTGACCATGAACTCTATTTCTAAAAAATCAGAACTACAGTTACATATATTGAGTAGTTGCAAGTATTGTTATGTTTATTCTCTTGATCTTTGTGCTGGAAATTCTTAATCTCCAGCCTTATGTGAGAGCTTCCTCTGTTCCAATTGGAAGGCTTTTGTGACACATTTCCACTCTATATCATACTCCATTGTATTTTTTAATGAGTTATTGTGCTCATACAAATAAATTGTTCACTTTCCGACATATTTTACTTGAAATATGCGCAATTTGTTTGTATGGGACACAAGAACAAGTGATCCAGTTCTTCTGCGTATTTAAATTTTAAGTTTCACTTCTATCCTTAGGACCTGGATCCGGTGACATCTGCAATAGAATATTGTTGTACTACAGCAGGTACATTCAAAACTTCTTTACACTTTTATTGCTGTAGATCTCTTTAATTTAACCTTCTATTAGGCCATACCATTTCGTCGTTCCTATGCTGTGAGAAAGTATGCATTTAAATAAATCATTTTCCCCTCTAGACTGGGTCATTTGTATAATTCTTATTGTTTTAAGTTAAAAATTATCTTGAGGAAGAAAATATTGGGGATGAAGTGCTTTTCTGACTATATCAGCAAGTTAGTGTTGAGATAAAAAGAATTTTGAGCATTTCCAGTTAAAGTTGTGGTGGAACTGTGTGACAATCATTTTCAATGTGTCTCTTTCTTACATGGAAAGCCTGAGTTTTCTGCTATATGAATTGGCGCTCTGTTGTTGCAAATCACAATTGAATTAGGTTGAACAATATGTAATTATTTCAACAAATATTACAGTCAAATTATCTCACATGTTGTTGCCATAGGTCAGTACTCTGCCTCTGAAGATGAGAGAGAGACTTTTGATTGTTTCTTGGATTTCCATTATATCTAGAAATCACCAAAAAATAAATAGAACTAGGTCTTTGATTTTCGAGAATCAGTACAGCTTACTCGATCCAAATCAGTAAATGGCTTTAACTGGACATTTGAATTTGCTGGACCTATAGATGATTTGGCTTGAAGATGATAGCCTAGTGGTGCTGCAAGAAACTTACCCGATGAATTTGGAGGATAAGAAATATCAGGTTGGGTAAGTAAAGATATAGTAATCATCCAATAAGTTTGGGAAAAGAGGTAATATTTTCGAGTGGTTTTCCTGTATCATCAAAAAATTTGGTATTTGGAATAGTTGGAGTATTTGCTGGCTTTCATCCTAAAAAACCCTGCATCAGAGAGCAATTTTGTAGTACATTGCGCTGGCCTAGGATAATTCCTTTTTGTGATCTAGCTTTTTCCCACCCAAGAAAATAGGGCAAACCTTTCGACTTAAATTTATTGTCAAGAAACAGTTTGAATTTTTTTGATTTTTCTTCAGACTTAGTTGTTAATATAATATCATCGTTAACCAATACGAGAAGTAGTGACTCCTTGAAAATCTTAAAAAATGTTGGAGAAATTTTGAGTTGCTATCTTGGAGCTTGTTTTAGACCATAAAGATTTTTGCAGTAAACAAACCTTGTCTGAAAACTTCCCCTCGTAACCCTTGCAGTAATCGCATGTAAATCTCTTCATGCAAATCTCCATGGAGGAATCCACTATTGACGTCCAATTGATACCAAAACCAGTTTTAACTTGCTGCTAATGCTAGAACTAATTTTACTGTTAACAGTTTTGCAGCAGGAAATAGTGTCAAAGTAGTCTATTCGTTCTTGTTGGGTATAGCAGTGAGCTTATTAGGCAGGCTTTATATCTTTCAACAGGTCATCAGCCCGATGTTTTACCTTAAAATTCTTTGAGTAGACAGCATGTTTCCTTATGGAAGGTTTGTTAACCGCCAAGTTCAATTATTTTCTAAAACTCTCAGCTTCAACTCTATTGGCTTCCCTCCATTCTGGAATAACATAGGCTTGAGTAAAGGTTTTGGGATCAGCAATGGATGATAGGGCTAAGCAATAGGATTTAAAGGAGAGTGAAATCCGATCATTATGAAAAAAGTTACAGAGCAGATATTTGGAAGAAGTTTTTAAAGACTCTGAATTTGAAGGATGAATGAAAAATGATAATCCTTCATGTAAGTTGGACGATTGGTTTTTTGAAGACAGTTAGAAGGATAGCATAGGCTTGAGTAAAGGTTTTGGGTTCAGTAATGGATGCTAGGGCTAAGCAATATTGAGATTGGTGAATGTGGAGAAGGATTAGCCAACTGTAAGGTGAAATGGCAGGCCTCACTTTCGAGGAATGCTAAAATCCATGATTTTTTCCCGGTCACAAGTTAAGAAATCCTAACAATAAACTCAACCAAGTCAGTGAAAAAAGTTAAATAAATTCTGTTACTGCTGCTGCTCCAAAGCCTAGTGCATCCTCTATCAAAAACCTCACACAAGAACAGATTTCTCTTCTAAGGGCACACCAAAAATTCGGATATGGAAAATGCTAAATAAATCTTCTGTCTCCAATCTCACAGGTTCAATTCATCAGATTCAAATAAAATTCATTTTCCGTCTTGGATTTTGGATACAAGGAGCAATGCTTCTCTTGTTCCTGTCAAAGAGATTGGTTTTGTTAAAGTAACAGAAACCGTTACTGTGCAGAATGTCCTACCCTAATTCCGATTCAACCTCGTATGTCGTACCCAATTCCGATTCCTCGACAGTGTGGCATGCCATGTTTGCAATGTGGAAGGGCATATCTTTCTTAAATTTCTAAGACTGATAGTTGTTTCCATTTGTCGAAGAATTCAGAGCTATTGAATTGAATTAGAATTTAAGTTGGAATAAAAATTTGCTCACATCTATGAATCATTGACTCAATGCTAGTAAGGATTTTTTATCTGATATATGCGCAGTTTGTAGCTCTGATGAAATCTATTAATTGAATCTTTCCACACATCAAATGTCGTATCAAAATAGCTTAAGCTATCTGCAATTTCCATCGACACTGAATTGAGAATCCAAGAACCATGCTATTAACCTAGACAAGAAAGGATATAGCATACCTGTTGGATTTGGCAGAAGAATTGGGCCAGTTCTTTGCATTCAGTACAATGAACAAAGCACATTCCCCAGCGTTAAAACTTGAACAGCTAGGCGGTGCGAGACACGAACTATACCTGAATGATCACCTTTATGCAGAAAGGTTGTTGGTGATCCTGAATTAGTGGCTCCTGCCCCTTTTTCACTAGAAGTGAAAAAGAAACTTTGTATATTGATCTGCCCATGTTAATCCCATCTGTTTTTCTGCATAGAAGAAGCTTATCAAAGAACTGAAAATGCAAAAACAGAAAAACTGAATATGACAACAAGAATTACACGTCATCAATACAAGTTTATATTTTCTTATTCCTAATACAACAATCATATGTTAAGCCCTTGTAACAAGATCTTGATTTCTGTTTCATTTTAAATCTAATCTTCTTACGTGCCAATTTCTTACCAAGATGAAAATTTTTAATTTCTTGTATATCTGAAGATGATTACTTATCCATAGTATCCATATGGTTTTGATTAATTAGCCATTTAAATCTATAATCTTTAATTTTTTGACAGAAAAGCTTGTAGAGGAAACAAGGAAGTTTGATGCTGTCATTTCATTAGAGGTCTGCACTCGTATCTATACTCTATGCATGAATTTGAAGTTTTTTTTTAATATTTATGAAGCTTGAACTGTTTTATCGTAACTATCTGAATAGGAGTATGGTTCTGTGCTTTAAGTGTGTAAATTCGGAAGCATTTTGACATTGTGCTTCTTGGTAGAGAGGTGTACGAGGTCCGAGTTGGTATGGCTTTTTGGAAAAATAAAATCGGACTATTAAATTATGGTCCTAATTTTTTTGGATGAGAACCGAATCATTTAAGACACAAGGACCAGTCCATCACCGGATCAGATTTTTTGTCCTAATTATGATCCAGTTCTGGTTTTTCCCGTCAAATATTTTTAAAACAAATTTAGTATAAATATAACATTGTTTTATTTTATTTATTATCTCATTTACTGTTTTTCAGTTAAAAAATTCTATATGCTCTTCTATATACAACATAATATTATATATTAGCATCTTGATCTAAGTCATTCTTCATTAAACATCTAAAATTTTCTTATGTTATATGGAATAATAAATAAGAATTATATAGCAAAAAAAATAAAAATCGTAAATAAATGACTAAGTAATAAATTTCATAAAAATAAATCAATTTCAACACTAAATTATGAAAGGAGTAGTGAATTTCATAATGAAAAAAAAATTTGACTTGTATAACACAATAAAAAGTTAAGTATTATGATTTCATGGTCATGTATTATTAAATCTGCGAATTGGACCAAAATTTTATGATTTTAAGTGATAAGCCTTGAAATTCAATTTTTTACTGTGAAAAACTGACCAGAACCGAAAGAGCTGGACCAAAAGTTCTGGTTCTGGTCGAGTTTTGTGGCCTGGGCGGGTTTTGTACATTCTTATTTCTCAGGGTTTGAAACCGTCACGAATAGGGTGATTGAATATTTATGCAAGTTTTTTCCTTTATTTTTGGAGATTGCTACGAGATTAGACATTAAGTAATATTAGTGAGCATCACAGTAGTAAATGAACATTATTCTTTACCCTGACCTAAATAGGAAATCTTTTCCTCCGCACTATTTCACAACCCTTGTATAATCTGCGGAATTGTTATTGGAAACTGTTTAGCTTGACCAGGAATTTAATCTTGTTATTTACAAATTGATATCTATGCTTAAGGTGATTGAGCATGTGGCAGATCCTGCTGAATTTTGCAAGTCGCTGGCAGCATTATGTGTGAATAATGGAGCGACTGTGATTTCGACGATCAACCGTTCTATGCGATCATATGCCACTGCTATTATTGCAGCCGAGTACATTCTCCATTGGGTATATTTATGATCTTTTAATTATAATATCTTACCTTGTGATTTATTTATTTTTTCTTGAACCTCAGCTATCTTACCTCAGCTCTTTTCTTGTCTGTTATATTAAGCTTCCCAAGGGAACGCATCAGTGGTCAAGTTTCCTTACTCCAGAGGAACTACTTCTGATTCTACAGCGATCTTCAATCTCTGTGAGCCAATAAATAGCTCCCTTTATTTTCTCGTGCCTGAAATTCGTTTTCAGTTTAAATTAGAGTAATGCTCAATTAGTTATTTTCCAAATGAATAATTACAAAAAAAAACAATGAATCACTTGCGCTAAATGAATGAATTACGCATACATGACTGATTGGAGCAAATTGAAAGTAAGGAAGACAGCTTAATTCTAATTCAACGTCTGGTTGTATAATTGGTGTTATTATGCAGGTGGAAGAGATGGCTGGATTTGTGTTCAATCCCTTGACCGGGCAATGGTCCCTCTCAGATGACATTAGTGTAAATTTTATCGCTTTTGGAACAAAGAAAGATAACTAATCTACAGAGACACTGCAGTATTCCAGCCCCTTCTACTCAATAAAAGTATTTTATTCTTTTCTGGATTTCGGGACCTTCCACTCCAAGCCAAGGAAGCATCAGTTTGCTCAAGGTTAATTGGTTAATTGGTCACACTTTCTAGTTCTTTCATGCATAAATTTAAGCCCAAATCTGCAAACAATTGTTTTTATTTGGAGGTGTTCAAAAACATAACATAGGAGGAATTACAAATTCTAACTAAATTAGTGTTTCCATTTCCGCAATCTTTTTTCTTGAAACAATGAAAGTAAAGCTGGGGTTGGCTGTTGCAGATATTCGAACAGAGTAGTTCGTATTTGCCTTTGCCTAATTTAACTTCATCTTGTCTGGGGGATCAAGTTTTATTAAAAGGAGACATCACCAGATGCAGCCACATTGATTATAGAAGGTCGAAGATCTCCACGCTGAAGGCTAGAGAGTTAAGTCTCAAGTCTTTTGTTCGGATTTAATAGCAGACGAGAGACAGCCAGTAACTGGTGACGAGTGACAGTAGAAGCTCGGAGGATGCCGAGAATACGATTGAGATTTATTTGGTTTGGTTTTCAACTACAACCAATAACTCGAAAACCAAATCAAACCTTCGGGGCTTACAGTTTACACCAAACTGAACCATATTTAGTATTCCCATCTGAAAACCGAACTTAACTTACGAATTCGTCCGAGACTCGCAATCCGGTTTCAGGTCCTCTTCTTCTAATTTGAAGACAGAACGATTTCATAAAATAGTTGTGGACACGACAAAATAAATTATTGATGCAATTAGGATAATTAATTATTTCATAGCAAGAGAATGAACATAGCTTTACCATTTAAATAAACAAAATTAGAAAAAAGTGAATTTTTGCATAAATTCTTATTAAACCAAACCGAGCCAACAATCTCGATCCGAATCGGCCCGATTTAATTGGGTGGGTGGCACTAGTAGTGAAATTGATAGTCATGCATTCAAAAGTCAAAGTCCAGTCAAACAAAACAAAAAGAAAGACTCGTTCTCAAATTTGGTGAAGAAGATTATCCTTAGCCTCAGTCAACCTTCTTCTCCCTCTTTCCTCTTTCTGCATCATCCTCCTCCAATTTCCACCACCTCGCTTCGCCTATAAAAGGACAGATCCCTATATTTATGGACCACTAATCGTCCAAATTATTGGAATAATTTTCAAACATTTTGACGATACCCCTCTTCTTCTTTTCTTGTTCTCCAAGCCCTGCTTTTATTTTTCTTCCTTCGATTTCTCCTTCTGGTTTTCGCAGACTCACAGTTGTGGGTTTTTCTCTCGCGACATTTCCACCTTGTTTCTTCTTTTTCTTTTCCGTTCTTGTTCGTTCTGATTTGATTCGGACTGGCTCGTTATCTCTCTGGGGTCTGAGTTTTTCGATGCAATTTCATGGGTTTCGCTGATCGTTGACAGTCCCGATTCGTGCGAGGAGTTTGAGGATACACGATCAAATCTGCATTATTGAGATCTTCTGAGTATGAACTTTTCGCATTTGGGATGCTCTTGATTCAAGAGTCTTGAACTTGGGAGATTATTTTGATGGTTCAGTTCTTTTGTTGAATGAAACGATGGAGGATGCAGAAGGGAGTTCAAATGGTCCGCCGCCATTTTTGACCAAAACATACGAGATGGTGGAGGAGCCATCCACAAATTATATAGTTTCATGGAGTCAAAATGGCTTGAGCTTCGTCGTCTGGAATCCACCAGAGTTTTCAAAAGATCTGCTGCCTATGTACTTCAAGCACAACAATTTCTCCAGTTTTGTTCGTCAGTTGAATACTTACGTGAGTTTCTCTTCCTGTCGAACTTGAGCTTTAATGTCGTCTTCATCAATTCTTAATTTTAATGACACAATATTGAGATAGGTGGGTCCCCATGATTTTCTAATTGCACTGCAATTTTCCAAAGCCTGAACTGATGATCAGCCGATAAATTACAACGACGATTATCTGTTTAAACCGTGTTTTGTGTAATTGTTTTACGGGAAGTTTGAGCATGGTTTGATAAGGTTATGGTGAATGCAGGGGTTCAGGAAAATGGATAAGGAGCAATGGGAGTTCGCAAATGATGAGTTTATTCGAGGAAGACGAGATCTTTTGAAGAACATTTACAGGCGTAAACCAGTTCACAGCCATTCTTTGGTGAATCAAATCAGAGCAACTCCATTAACAGACAGAGAAAGACAAGAATTCGAGGAGAAAATTCAGAGACTGAAACACGAAAACAGCTTGCTCGAGATGAAATTTCAAAACTACCATAGAGAAAAAGAAGAATTTGGGAATAAAATTCAGACGCTTTATCAGAGATTAGGGCATGTGGAAAATCAGCAGACGGAACTGATGTCGTTCGTGGCTGAACGGACGCAGACACCTGGGCTTATGTCTGAGTTCATTGAGAGCACAGAAATTCAAAGAAAAAAGAGAAGATTATTAAAATGCAAAACCAGCCCAGATGAAATCTCTCTTCAAGGAGAAACCCCAGATTCAGAATCGATACAAATTGTACAAATTGAGAAGCTGGATTCATTCTTGAGATTCTACGAAGCTTTTCTTCAAGAAATCAGCGAAGTAATGGAAGATCCTGGAACGACCGGGATGGAGAAGACTCGCTCGTTTCTATCATCGGACTCCTCGCCTCGTTTGAATCTCAACGACAGATTCAGGGACAGAACCAATTCTCTGGATGTCGATGAAATTCCGATTTCAAAATGTCAATCGGTGCCTCAGATTGAGGTTGCAAGAGAAGAAGGAAGAGCAGAAGAGATCGATTCTTCGCAAATTGGAGTTAACGACGGATTTTGGGAACAATTTTTCACAGAGACGCCTGCTATAAGACATAGTTAGAGAAGGGAGAGTGATATATAATAAGTACTTTGATGAGCTTATTCCTTTCGAGAATAGTGTTCTTGTGTGGCTGTCTATATGTACACTACATTTTGTCTCACATCGACGTCCCCACGAATTTTATGAGGCTAATATGCAAATAAGACCAATAACTAAATCAAACTTTAAGGTTCAAAAATATGATTTAAACTATCAAAGAGTCGCGTTCAAGATGAGGTCGCTTGCATTGTGGTTTTTTGGGACGGCCGACGATCTGCGGTTGTCCGGGCTCGTAAACTAAAAGGGTAGACAACTTATATACCACGAGGGTGGATGACTCTATGGTTGAGCGCAAAGTCCCACCTAAAATGTGGGTCATATTGTCTTTTTTTTTTCTTTTAACTTTACTTAATAAATTTAGAAATTTTGCAATTAATTGTTTTGAAATTTTATATTAAATTTTGCAAATGAATCTGAAACTATTTTAGTATTTTTGTTAAGTTTGATAACTAATCAAAGAACTGTGATAAGCATATGAAAAAAAAGAAATTGGCTCCTTCTACTTGATGACCCTTAGTCGTATTCTTGGTTTCCCACTCCATCTCTCGATGGTGGTTGATTTTCATTGCCACTTGGCGGCTTGCTTTCGAACTTTTGCGAAAGACATATGTGGTCACAATCCATATTATCTTGTCACAACAAATTTTTAGGAAAAAAACTAATAACTAAGGAGGGTGCTAGTCAAATAATTTTTTAGAAAGATAACTCTTCACAATTTCTTAAGATGAAATTATCTTTCCAGATATGTTTCTAAAAAAAAAACTAGAATGATCACAAAACTTACTTAAAAGTATAATTATACTACTAAGTAGGTTGCATGAGAAGTGATAACGTATGCAATTCGAAGAACATCAGGAATAGTTTCTCATCGTTAAATATAACGGCGTGAATTAAGAGAAATACTGCATCAAAAACTAGATTTAGAACTCTCAATATTCACAAGAGTATCATATCTATTTTTCTCCCACACTTTTTTCTCTCTCTAGAAACACTCACTATCTCTCTCCTTTTTCATAGAAGACCTAACTCTCTTCTCTCGTTTCTTCTTTTTTGGATACTTGAACCTCCTACTGAAAGCCTCTATTTATAGAGGATAGATGAGAGACATATTTCTCATTTTGAAAATAAAGGCTGCAAAAAGAAATGATTTTCTTTTGCACTTGTGAATGAAGATTTCAGAAGTCTCCATTCACATTTGATATAGGTCACTCATCATTAATGAGGGACCTTATGAAACTCCCCCCCTCCCATTTTAGGATGAGATTCTCTATTTCTGTTGAGTCTCAACAGAATTCATGTTTTCTTCTTTGCATAATCTTTGTCATCATGTTTGAGCCACTATCATCTATGTGAATTTTCTAAAGGTACACTTGTTTGTTATCCAAAACATCTCTTATCCAATGATACTTAATGTCTATAGACTTTGACTTCAAATAAAGCACAATTTTTTTCTTAAGTGTATGACATATTGACTATCACAGTACTAGATATATTTATCTTATTGACGTTCCAAATGTGTCAGAAATTTTTTCATCCACCAATTTCTTTACAAACATAGCCACAAAAAACTCAGCTTCCATCATCGATAATGTGATTGATTTTTTCCTCTTAGATTGCCATTATACATGTCTCTCTCCCTTATGTTGATCTTCTAAAATCATTGTTTCTAGCCATGTCACCATCAAAATAGCCTACGAACAAAAAAATTTTATTTCCAAAACACAAACTAAATCTAGAAGTACCTTTAAGATACCTAAGAATCCAATTTACTGCATTATAATGTTCTTTGCCCAAATTCGATAGAAATTAACTTGTCACTCTAACATAATGTGAAATATCAGGTCTCATACAAACCATGACATATATCAAGCTGCCATCTACTAAGGCATATGAAATCTTTTGCATTTCTACTTTTCCTTCTTCAGTTGAAGAACTTTGTTTGGAAGAAAGTATTAAGTGTTTAACAAGTGAAGTGCTAACCCACTGTGCGTTATCCATATAGAACCGATAGAAGACTTTCTTGATATATTTCTCCTATGATAACCATAACTTTTCATTCTTCCTAAAACTTACTCATCTCAAGTATTTATTTTGTTGAACCTAAATCTTTTATGAAAAAAGACTTGTTAAGTTCTTTCTTCAACTTTAATATCTTTTCTTTGTCTTGGCCCACAGTTATCATGTCATCGACATAAAGTAAGATGGTAATGAATATTCCGTAACCTTTTCACAAATATAGAATGGTTTGATGGAGTTTTCCTTCACCCCTAATGGACCATAAAGCAATCAAACTTCCTATACCATTATTGTGAGCCTTTTTTTTAGTCCAAACCAATCATTCTTTAATCTACAACTAGGTGTTCCTTTCCTTTCACAAGGAAACCTTATAACTATTCCATGTATATTTCTTTTTCAAGCTCACAATGCACGAAAATAGTTTTTACATCGAGTTATTCGATCTCCAGATTATGCCTTGAGGCTAATTGAAATATGTCTTCGATAGATGAGATTTTTACGACAGTTGAAAATATTTTCTCAAAGTTAACAATTTTCTTCTGACCAAAGCCCAAAAATAGTGGTACCTTATACCATGAATGTGAAATTTTGTCTCAGTATTTGAGTATGAATACCATTTGTTCTTGAGTTCGTTTTACGCCATCAGAAGCTCAACCAAGTCATAAATTTAGTTTTCGTGCAATAATGTCATCTCATATTGCATCGCATCTATCCAGTTCATCTTCTAATGATGCTTCATAATCTTTTCAAAGTACTTAGGTTCGTCACCTTTGGTGATCATCACATACTCATCTATTGGGTAACTACTCAATGGTCGATGATCTCTTGTTGACCACCTTAACTGTGCAGTTGATTGAAGCGAATCTCCACTTCTCTTTAGACATCTTCAGTTGCTTGATCACTTGATTTTTTTTTTGACATTTTCCTTGTTAAAAGTTGATTTTTTATCAACTCTTACTAGATGTTCATTAGTCATTTGCACATCTCTCTTGCATTCAGTGGTCTGATCTTTAAAGGCGACATCATCTTGGCTTCTGACAGCTCTCTCGTTAGCTAGATCCCGAAGCATGTAACCAAATACATCACTTCCGTAATCAGGGAATCTGCATTATGCATTGCTTTGTTTTGCTATCTAGTTTCGACCTTTCATCTTTGGGAACATGGATAAAGGTTTTGCATTTAAATGCATTAAGGTGTTTATAGGATACACCATTTCTTATCCACACTTTATTTGGCATTTCATCGCTTCTCTCCAAAAAGTTTTATGAAGTTTTAAATGTGACAACATGCATATTATCATCTTCATAATTGTTGTGCTCATTCTTTTCACATAAATATTTTGTTTGGAAGTCTTTAGAACTGATCTTTCGGGTCCGATTACGTGCAATTTACAGTATTCATCAAATGATCTTTCGGGTCCGATTACATGCAATTTATAGTATTCATCAAATGATCTCATATATTTGTTATCATTATTTGTGCAAATGAATTTCAACTTCTTTCTAGTTTCACGCTCACTCTAAACATGAAACTGCTTGAACATGTTAGACACATTATCCTTAGTTTTGAGTGCGGAAGCCTAGACCTCCATTGAGGGGTCATTAATAAATATCATCATTTATTAGCACCATGTAACGTTTTTATTGACATGAGACTGCAGACATCTGAATAGATAATTTCTAATACTTTTTGTTTCCTTACTTCAAACAATCAACATACTTTGTTAAGAATTTATGTCCTAGATGTGAGAGACATTCTCTTTTTCTAAGTAGCATAAGTCTTTTTTCACTCGTGTGACCAAGTCATTGGTACCATAACTTCATGAATGAGTTACCTTGTGTAGAATATACAACTGATTCCTTTACAGTCCATTGAGTCATCTACAAGTCAGACTCTTTCATCTCATTCGCCACAATTAGCATGCCTTTGCTAAGTTGTCATTTAGCGACAACAAATTTGCTCTTGTAATTAGCCTCATCAAGAGCACCAAACGACATTAGATTTAGTCTAATATCCAAAGCATGTCAAACATCTTTAAGTACTATCTCACATCTTGTGCTGGTGTGCATATTGATGTCCATATTTCCAACTATCTTGAAATAATACTATTTTTTATTTTTACAATGCCAAACTCACCACTTGTGTAAGGTGTGAAATATTTTACTTTTGTAGTAACATGGTAAAATGCATCTGAATCACATAACAATATGAGTCATAAATCATGAGGTTCACATAATCTTTGCATATAAATACATCTTCTTATTCAGAGGCAGTCACAACAATACTCATTGTCTCTCCTTTAGCACCTACTTTGTCATGTGCTTTTTTCAACTTCCAAGCTAAAGCATATAGGAAAGTCATGAGGTTCACATCATCTTCGCATACAAATACATTTTTACCTTTTAGAGGTAGGCACAACCATACTCTTCGTCTCTCCTTTAGAACCTAATTGGCCATGTTCTTCCTTCAACTTCCAACAATTCTTTTTTGTGTATTGTTTTGCCACACTGATAGCACTTCATCCCATTTTTTCTTTAAGGAAAGTTTATTATGCAGTGACTTTACCTAATAAAACTCTATGAGCATGTCACAGATTTGCGAGAGCAAGCTGCATAATAACAATAACATCCATATATGCTTTATTCCATTTCTCATCTTTAACGTCTATGGACCTACTGCCGATGGCCAAATCACAACCATCTCTCAATAATAAAGCATTCATCCTTAAATTTCACAAGGAGAAATTATTCTTGTTGATTTTTTCATTTTCAACATTTCCTGCTATAATAAGAAAGCCTTGATATCACTTGTGAAAAAAATTGAATAACGATGGAGAATACTGATAAGATAATTTCAAGAAAAGACCATTTTTGGCAATCTCCTAAGAAAAATTTATATTTTTAAGTTTGTTTTCAAGAAAGACTAGAGGAGTCACAAACGGTCCTCCTTAAAACCTAGACTCTTTAGACGTGACTTACTTACATAACACAATTACACCAATAAGTACACAATATGAAATGATAGCAGATGTGATTCGAAGAATACAATGAATATTTTCTCCAACTATTAAAATACAACGTTCAAAAAATAGAAATGATGCAGTAAGAATTTTATTGAATATTGTAAAAAATATTCTCTAAGAGAAGTTGACTACTCATAAAACTCTCAATGTGCACAAAATAATCACACTTATTTTGTCTCTCTCTCTTTCATTTCTTTCCCTCTGGAAACTAATTATTTTTCTCCCTCTTTTAGGGAAGAACCTACTCTCTTCTCTCGTTTCTTCTTCTTCGAAAATTTGAACCTCCTAATGTAAGCCTCTATTTATAAAGGATAGACGGGGTACATATTCCTTCTTTTAAGGAATAAAAGTTGCAAGAAATATGATTTTCTTTACCTAAAAATTTCAAAAGTCTTTATTCACATTTTATACGGGTCTTTTATCATTAAGTATGGACCATACACAAATTAAATAACATAGAAACAACTATCCATACTAGTAAGCGAGAATGCACTACTCAGTAGCAGCTACCGAATTTACCTTGACTCATGGTTCGAGTCGATTTTGAAGTTTTATATAAAACTCAAAAATTAACCCAAAGCTGAATTGTGATTTCACGCTTCAACTTCATTCTTTGTTTTTAGCTTCTAGCTTCGATTATGACATTATCGTAATAAATATAGGTCACCTACGTTCTCTTATATATGTACGTTCTCTTATATACGTGTTGTTGAATTCCCAACTTTATTTTACCTCTCAGCTTAGAAGACATTAATTTTCAAGTGAGAATGCTTTGATTGACGTCATTTTTCTATTCGATTTCAAAAGCTCACTGTGAAGAGAATATATTAACTGCATACTATTTGATATTCACTAAATTGATTTTTTGATATTTATTTTTTACTATATTTGATGTTTCAACGTGTATAGCATTTGAATTGTAAATATAATTAGGGTTATAATCTTTTTTTTTTTGTTTAAAATGAAAGATAAAATAAATGATAATGATAAAAGAAAATAACATCGATGTTTGGCGCTTGGATCATCTTACTTGGGCTGAGATAGTGATATTGAGTTACTTAAAGCTAAATGCAATTATTATAGTCAAAGTTATACATGTTATATGAAATCGCAAGGTACATCGAATATGATAAGATATTGAATGGTCATTTTATTAATAATGATAGGAGGTTGTAAAAGAAAGTTTTGATTTGTTATTTAATTGGAAATTTAGTTGAAAAAATATTATTTTAATTTGAGAAATTGAAAATTTTAGTAGTACGGTTCATAATTCCTCTTCAAGTAACATTGAGATTTTATATTTGATTAAATATAAAATACATTCATATCCGATTTTTGCGCATAGTTTGAATTTGTTTGTTAGGTTGAAAGATTATAGAGATTCATAAAAGACTCCAAGAGAAAGTAAAGTATGTTGCATTTAAAGTGTAACTTTAATAATGTACCAAATCATAAACAATGTTGAAGAGCATTAAAAACTTTTAATATCGAAAAAATATGATTCACACGGAAGAGAAGAGTTAACATTCTATGACGAACTATCACTATTTCAACTTCATTACGTATTACATTCGGTTCGTATTTTAGTGAATTATGTTAGCCTAATACGAATATCCAAAAACACATCGATAACGTGTTGTATATTTTATCGATAATATGTTGTGGTGTAGAATTTGAAATTTGACATTTGAAAGATGGGAATGAAATTTGAAGGACACAAATTTATTTTTGGCCTAAAACGATGGAGTTTACTCTAATATCTACAATATCTTCTACGCTTGGTCGTTGGAATATACGTGACAAACTATTTACAGGGTAAATCAAAGCTGACAAAAAATATTTGGAAGTTCTTAAATCTGGCCATGGCTAGAAATTTTGCTTCATTCATCTTTCACAAATATTAGATATTAACATTATTATCGATAACACCCACTCCTCATTTGGTACTCATTCTTCTATTCTCTTTATTCCCACTCTTTCTCTCTCCCATTTCACCTTTTTCTTCTTTTCCCTTCTCTTATTCCCCTCTCCTTGTACCTAAAAGACGAAATCACTCGCCCCCAGTGCCCTCACACCTCGGCCCGACAGTTTGCGAAGGAGTTAAATCACGGTGACTCAACGGCCTAGAGATAGGAGGCCTTTACCTGATATCCCAAGGAGCTACCCCAACATTGGAGGTAACAACTCACACACTAGGACAGCCTAGGCGTCGAACCTAGGTTCTTCTTCCCCTCTCCTATTTTTCTTCTTTCTCATTTGCTAACTTCTTTTGCAAGAAAATCATGCTCTCTCTTTTCCATCTTCCACTCTCAATTTTTAATTATTATTAGGTTAATGAACTTATAAATTTATGAAGGATATTTGCTGTAGAGCTGATTAGAGTCCCAATTTCGGTGTAACAAAAAGACTCCAAAATTAGAAAGCTTTCACCATTGTTTTACTTTTCAAGAAGTCTAGTAAGAATGTCAATAACTAGAAAGAAGTCAATAAACTAACAAAGTATTGGACCAAGATAAATAAATAGAATTTTTGTTTAGAATAACATTTTTTCAAAAAATAAAACCAGGTAAAGTTTAATAACTTATTTTTCTAAGCTATTAATTCATGTAGCTCGAACATATTGAGCTCATATAATATAGATCGTAATATGTGAATAATTTATGTTAACATATACACATTCAAATACAATAAACGGAAAACCAGTATGATAATTATTAATAAATTTAGAATGACTTCGGTTTGGTTCAGATTGTGTACATATTAACCAAAAAACAATCCGACGCTATTCGAGTATTGTGGCTTGTTAATATTCGGGATTTAGATTATACTTAATCGATTCAAATCTAATTTTTAAGATGGTTCGGTTCGGTTCGATTCATCGGGTCAATCCAACCCAACTACCAGCCCTAACGGCAGGTGACACCTTCCTTCAATGGCTGATTCGTTCTTTATAAAGTTTGGTGGCTGGTTCGTTATTTTTAATAGTTTGATGGAAATTTTACTTTTTAAAAGCTTTATTATTTGCTAGGGACGCCCAACATGGACTTTTGTATTTACTAGAAGCGACAATAGAAAAGACATGGTAAAAACTCTAAAAATTGTAGCTTAAAACTTGTGCTAAAATTAGCTCTCATGGTTTCTTGAACTAGGGTAACATAATTATTCTTAATTTTTTACCTGAATTCTAGGTTGGTCAGGTCAAATGTGTATAATCAACAAGTTTTCATGCGTTATTCTTATAGTTTTCATGTGTTAAAATAAGCTCTAATAGTTGTTCATATGATTGTGTTTTTTTCCCGTTTAAGATTTGGGACATAAATCTTGTTTTTATCTTCTTTTTCCCAGTTAATACTGTTTGACTCTCTACAATAATCACATGAGTTAAAAAAAGTATTTGGAGATATGCAATTATGGAGAAATAAATGGAAAATGTGTGATGAATATGCAAGTGACAATTGGTTGGATATGATTTGAAATCATATGATTTCATTTATTGAATCCATAAAATATGCAGTTAAAATCTAGAATGCAAACACATTTACGTTTAACGATGTAAATGCGTCTCACGAGCACTATGGTAAAATCATTAACCTCCTCGGCATCGGTCGGCTTCGGGACATCCTCGATCATACCCATGAGATGGTTTTTCCTTGTCCGGGCAATTTTGCTTAAACTGTGGAGAACACCCCGGACCCTCATCCTTCTCCAATCCCCCGTAGCCGATGTGGGCTTCATTTGCATTTGTTGCGATCATCGTGCAACATAGAGTAGCGGCTATCATGCACGCGAGTAGAATCATCCTTTTCGAAGAAGCCATTGTTTTTCTGAATTGTTGTTCGAGTGATTATCACGAGGGGACCAATTTATGATGAGAAACGTTTTCTATAGTTAGGGTTTTGCTTTTGACCACATGAAAATGTCAAACCTTTCTATTTTTAGAATTTATTTTGTATTTTGGATCATGTTCTTTTTGCATGGATATAAATCGTTCTACTTCTTCCGATTTTGGGTCTTTTTTGCGGCTGTACCTTCAGAAGAAGTTGCTCAAGGGTACTCCGAAAAGAGAAAGGTTGCCCTTAATAGTGTGACACCAAATTGGAAGACCAAATACGAATTAATTTCAAGGGATTTTTTAGAGAAAAGATCTAGAAACGAGTATGGAATTATTGAATTCATCAGCGATATCTCGTATTTCTTTTCCTTATTCTCGCAAATTTCATGCAGTTCTCTTTTTATGTTCTAACAACAATAGTATCAACTTAAGTTTAGATAAACATGAGACCATTACCACTGTGCATAGCGAAGAAGTTTGAATCAATTATCACTATCTTATGGTCTCCATCTTTGATGATTGTAAACAGTCTTTTTACTCTAGAGAAGCTTGTTTAAGTTAATTAAGAGCGTCATTGAATTTATACACGTGATCCACTTTATAATTTAAAGCTTGCTACCCATAGACTCTATAATACATCTATATCAAATGCATGTCTTACAACAACCCAGGAAACGGGGCCGCCCGGGATCCTCTTGCTTGCAAAACCGAATGGATTAGGAAGAAGATTGCCCTCTCAGAAAGAAGAAGAGAAAAAGATGGTGTCATCTCTCTCGAGCAGTTTCCCTAGGCGTTGGAAATCCAGACTGAGTGAGAGAATGATTGGTGCTATTTAGCCCTTGGTTTCGCCAACAATGAAGTCAAGCTGCAAGGATGATCTACTATCTCGGTTATTGGACAACTTATAGTATATCTCCACTCGTTTGTTTTTTCTACCGAATATGTTATGGTAGGAGTAAGAGAGTTTTGATGCGGGATAAGTAAATGTTGTTCACTTGATCGATTGTGAGTCATTCATCAATCCACTATTATATTCACCATACGTACTGTCACGACCAAACGAGGAACGATCCGTCTCAAAATAGAATGGATCAACAAACCACTTTTTTCACTTGAATCCAAATTCAATAAACAGAAGAATACTTATTCATAGCAATTACTTAGACCCAATTGAGACATTCATATTAATAAAATCCAACATTAAAATGAAATTAAAATGAAAGACTAGTTTCTTCAATATTACTCTTGACCCAATGACTAATGGTCGTCCTAAAAACTTCCCAAAAAGATTTTGTCGAAGGCACAAGCTTTATTAAAATGAGAGATTCTTTCATAAAGTGCAAAAAGGCACAAGCTTTATTATTTCAAAATACATAACACGCGCATGAAGATTTCCAGTTAGCCAATCAAGGAAGCGAGATTAGAACTCCGAATAAAAGCTAGCCTCCTCGGCATCTATACGCCGGAGGACAGCCTCTATCGTACTTATGAACTGGCTTTTCCTTTTCGGGGCAGCTTGTCCTATATTTTTTAGAACACCCTGGAGGGAGATCCTTGACAATGCCACCGTAGTCTATCATTCGTGCATCTGCATTTGTAGCCAAGTTCATACTCAAGAAGATTGCGACTAGCATGCAAGCCAGCAGGATCATTCTTTTGGAAGAAGCCATTGCTTTCTAAGATCTTCCTCCACTTTTTTTCTACTGCGTTGGGGCTAATTTATACTGATAATTGTTTCTATGATTAGGTTGTTTAGTTTTTCATCTTGCCTGGCTGATACCAACAAAAACCACAGATATTTAACCACTTTACCATGCCCAAGTTTTTCTATTTTAAGAATTTGTACGATCGGCTGATATGAATATTGATCTAAGAAAGTTCTACCTTTTTTTTTGTTTAACTTTGAATTTCTAGATTTATAAGCGAAATAAATTAAAATTAGAAAAAACAAATTTTTAGAAAATAAATAAATAAATAAAAGTGAAAATAATTTGTGTACTCTTGTTATGATTTTCATTTCATTCAGCCACTGTGTATGATATAAAAGTAAAATAAATAATATTAAAAATAATAATAACTCTTACACTCTTTATTTTTAAAAATCTACTTTAAAAATTGATTGGTTTTTATTACTATTTATTTCATTGAATTTAATACTCAACAATAAGTTTATCAACAAACAACGGAAGTAGAATAAATGAACATTTGTACAAATATTTGAGTAGAATCGAGTTGTGCCGTCCGCATTCATTCGCGGCAAGCTGGTTTGCTTGGTACGGTGCCGTCCGCTTCGTGGCATGACAATCCAAGCTGCACGTAACACTGAATGTTGTGCCGAACATGTAATCGACCACTAAATTTAGCTTTTTTTCCAAACGTTAAGGTTTGGATTGTTTTATTTTTAAAAATTGAGGGTTTAAATGACTATTTATAAAAAAACATTTTCAGAATATAGAAAATAACCACTTTCCATCTTTTAGGCCGTCAATAAACAAGTTTTTTTAACCAGAGGATGAACAGTTAATGCATCTGTAATTCGTTTCTTGTGGAGATGACCGATGGCCACTTCTTTCTACGTTCAGCATGTTCTTTTTTTCCTATATTTGATTTTTCGAGTCAGTATATTTGAATTTAATGCTAAAAAATTACAATGAGAGAATTGATGCAATTACGTCAATATCTGTGTTTCTTGATTGTTAAACATGCAATAAATATTATAGAACTTCATCTGACCTCCGCAAAAACATACAATCCAACAAAACATTGAATCATTTACCTTTTCTACATCTTTCACTTTCGTTGCAGCCGCGATCTTAATCCCTAGCCGGTTTTCGCTGGACATTGCAATTTTGCTTATGAGTCGGAGAACAACCTATAATGCCATCCATCTTTCGGAATCATAGTTGATGAAACGTTTACCCGGCTTCGTCGTTGCTTCTGCAGGTGCGACCACTCTAGAGAAGATGATGGCTACCATGCAAACGAGCAACACCATTGTACTTTAGAGAGAGCCATTATTCTAATGTTGTTTTTCAGGTGTTTTTATGTTGGATTGTCCCATTCAATTTATGATGAGAACGTGTTTTCTATACTAAGGTCATCCAGTTCCAATTGTTGGATGGCTAAACTGGACGAGCACTTCAGATATTCAAGAGACCAAGTCAAACATTTGTAGTTTTTAGACTTGTACGAAAAGCTTTTTCCCATATCAATAAGTATAGAAATTGGTGTTCAATTTGGACCTATTCATACTTAAATTAGCTGTTCCAACGGTCGCCAACTGTTTTTACTATTTTCTCTGGAGAACGACTATCACAGAATCCGAAGCCAACTGTCGTTACTATCCTCACATCTTTTCGAACCCAATATAACACTGGAAGGTTCGTAAGATTCATTAAATTGATTCGAGAGTGATGACTTTCTTCCTCGTATGGTTGTCGGTCCCACATTGCTAAGTCATGGAGTATGATGTTGATTTATAACTTGTACCCATCTACACAAGCACAATGTTTTGAGCTTATTTCGAAATAAAGTTGTGGGGACTTTCACCTTAAGCTGACATTCAAAGTGTGAAAATGATATCATAGCTTTGTTTGGACTTGAAGTGGGGTGTCGACCCCAAAAAGACTTATAAATTGTAATTTTTTTTATATTTTACAAGTGCTTGACAATTAGATAATTGCTAATTTAATTGAGATGTATTTAATTTGCAGTGATGCAAATGTCAAAATTATTTGTCTCGTCTGATCAAACATCTTTAATTGATATGTAATTTTTTTAATAAAAAATATTTTTTTTCATATTTATTCTAATAATATATTTATAATACATCACTAAGTTTATGAAGTTTATCACATTTTCAATTTTATAACGACGAAAATAACTTCTTAAAAAATATAAACAAGATAAGTGTTTTGGAAAATATTTACCTCGTTTGGCTTGGCGAGGCAAACTCGGCAGGCTCGGCGGACTCAGCTTGCTTGGCAGGCTGGGCGGGCTCGGCCTGAGCCAAACTTTTTAGAAAAAAAATTGTTAGACTCGGCTTGAATAGACTTGACAGCTCACTCGAAAAGCTCTACAGACTCGACGAGTCAGGCGATTCTAGGCTCGGTTTGCTCGGACCGGCTCGGATGCCAGCTTGCGTATAATATCCAAAATTTTGATAATTGACATTTGTTTGGGCTTCTTTTTCTAAACAACTTTGGTAACTTTAGATTGCAATATTAGGCGAGTTCCTATGGAATTTTTTAGGTTTTATATGATGCATGTATCTCAATGACAAATCGACCAAGACAAAATTCACATCGGCAAATCCAGCGTTAGACAATGTTATCGGTCTAACCAAACATATCAACTATGAAAAATCCAAAAACTAATAGGAAAAATTTCAAATTTTAGCGGAAGGTCGAAATTGAAGAACACTTGGGAAATATTCATAATTTGTCGGTTGTACGGAACAATCAGTTTCGAATTCATATTGATTTCACCATACGAATATGATGAAATATATGTTCAAGTAACACCATAATTATCACCTTTGAGACGTTACGCATAGAGGCAATAAACGGAAACGAGAAATATATTGCCAACTCATCATATTTAGTTACAAAAGAGACACTATAAGAAAATTCGGCTGGAGCAAAACGATGATCATCTAGTTTTACCAATCATTCATTGGCTCTCAAAGACCTAGGTTTTTTCCTAGTATCTCTCTGTATTTATTCATATAATTTTACTGTAAAATAACTAGTCTCCCCCTCTGCATCTCTGGATTTTGCTGCAGCCTCTGTCGTACTTCCTCTCTGTTTTGTGTTGACAGCTAGGCGGGTTGGTTAGGGTGCATGGATGTGGCTTGCCTCCTGGCATGGCGTCATAGCTTATGTAGTTCGTCGCTGCTTCTGTGATCGTCGTTTTGCTGCTGAGAATGAAAGCAAATGCTAAGCAAAAGAGCAGCATGGCTGTCCTGGAAAGCGCCATTAAAGAGTGTTTCAACCAGAGAAGGAGCAACACGATGAAAAGGGCTTTCAGATGCGATTTGCTGGTCGATGGAGGGCTTTACTTATATCAGAAAGCTTTTCTATAAAAGGAGTTTTAAGCGTAGGGTTTGTATGTCCATGTCCCGGGAATTAGTTGGTGTTGCTGAAATTTCGTTGTTTGTCTTTTTTAAGGTAACATGTAAATGGTTGAACTAAGATTAATGCAGAATAGAAGAAACTAGTTTTTGAGAATACTGTGCTGTCGATCTGTTGAATAACTGCCGTTGAATATTTATCCGTCTAGTCGGCTGTGGGGAAACTGGATCAACTAGCCTTCATTCTACACCGTGATGCAGTTTCTAGCAACGACAGAATTTAAAAAATTGAATTTCTAAAGAGAAGAAAAAATAAAATATAAAAGAAAGAATAATTTTTGAACACCTATCATCTTTTTCATTTTGTTAAGCTAATATATATCATAAAAAATTGATATAAATAATATTAAAAAATAAAATTAACTAAAATAGTAACTCTTACACTCTTTAATTTTAAAAATTCAATAATAATTTTTTATTTCATAACTAAAATGATCATAATTTTTTTTTTGTACTCAGAATGACCTAAAACTTAAATCATTGAAAAGTGGACATCCGGAGCATAGTAATCCATAGGTGACTTTTTGACCTTTCAAAAATCAGTTGAAATCTATAATAAAAAATTAACGAGTTTTATTACCATTTATTCATTAAGTTTAATACCAACAGTTTCTAACTTTTCGGTTCAATTATGAAATTGTAGTTACTTTGGTGTGATATACAAATTCAAGCGAGGTTGGCTGACGCGGGCTAAGTGCTTGCCCTGTGAGAGTATCACGGTGCATATGAGAGTATCACGCTGCATATAGGCACAAGCAGCTTGCAACTCACATGCATTGCTTGAGTCAAGATGGTTGGTCAACGATCTTGTATAGTCTAAGTATGTAGGGAGTGATGCCTTCCATTATTTTGCATGTAGGGCACGCTTGTGGTCGGATGGGGCTCGAAATGAGCACACAAATGCAGGTTCATGGGCGGTAGAATGGTTGTGCAGTCTACGCACTCCTGGTTTGTCGGAACCGATCACTCGACATTTCAACAGCGAAAAAGAGTTCAACGTCTCCCTATACTTAAATCTTCCTTTGCCAAGAGGTGGCGGAGGATAGCTTCCCTCATGGCCAGAACGGAGGTTCTCTCATTAACATGAGAGTTTTGGTGGTTTGTGGGCGGAAATTACGAACTTAGGCTCACTCCTTTTTAAGGCCAACCAAACCTTAATACAACATTTAAACAAAACATGAACACTTAGCAATTGACTCTTCAAGCAAGTCCACACATGCTCTAAACGAAAATAGATAGCTCAATAAACTAAAACAAATAAACGACTATGCGACTGGTCAACGACTCTTTCATTAACATGACTCAATGATCTGCACCAAAGGGGTGCCGTATTTGTGTGCTTTTTGACCTGAAGGTAATCGAGTCATGTTCGTTTGTTGTAGGTGCACTACATTTCCTCGGACAACTCGGGCTCTGAATCCAAAGAAATAAAAATCATTTTGGTTGGTTTAGGCCGCTCATTTGTTGATCCAACATTTGAGGCAATGCCTTCCAATCCATAGTCATCCTCTCTTGAGCCAATGCTATTGTGTTTAGTTTTAGGCGCATCAGTTTGTAAGATGAATTATTACCTTTATTGAAAAAGGAAAAATCTAGAATTACCAACTTACCTTAACTCTTAGTATATGAGCTCACGTTTTGACTTACAATTGATGCAATAAATATAATAAATAATTGCTTGTATTTTAGAGTAAAGAACAATTTATACCTAACTAAGTGTAATTTACTGTAATTGCAATTGAATATAATGTTATCATATTCGTTTTACTAATTTGAACAATATTCATCTATTTAATTAACATATTTCATCAATAAATAGTAATAACAAGTTGAAAAAATTGTAAATTTGTGAAAATGATTTTTTATGAGGTTAAATGAGATAAATAAAAATGTAACTCATTGTTATATCTTCTTTTGTTTCTCGATAAAGTATTAAAATTAATAAAACTAATGAAAATAACTAACCAAATTGACTGATAAAATTAGAAAAAAAATTTGATGACAACATGCATTCGTTGCAATTAAACTCGTAGTTCATATTGTAAACTATTAATTGTTTATATTTCAATCTATAATACACGCGGTTTCAATGAACTAATCATGAATCGATACATAAGAATATACAATAGAAATGTATGATAAGAAAGTAACATCATCGTTACTCCTGAAAAAATCATGAGCTAATATGTCATATGTGGATCTACCAAGCACTTAAAAGATTAAGATATTAAAATAAGTTATCATCATACTTTTAATTTAAAAAATAACCTAAAATACAAAAGGAGGAACATAAGTATGAATAGTATGTATGATTTACAGATTTATTGCTTACGCATATTTTTATATTGTTGATATATATGTAATTAGCACGATAATCCTCGAGTTACTCATAATTTTATTCTCATAATTTAATTAGTAGAACATCAAGTATTAATACTTTTACTCGGAAGAAAGGAATTTGTGTCTTGGATTAAAAAAATTCTAACAATTTTAAAATTAATTCTACTAATATTTCTCTTAGAAGATGCAAATTGGCGTGAAAACAAAAGTTAAAAATAGTGATTATGATCATTTTTTATGATGTACTAGCAAAGCAATATCTTTTGGATTTTTTATAAACTAATTTTTTACTTTAAAGGAAAATAATAAAAGAATTCATCATGAAAGTTTTAAAATTTGTAAATAATTTTATGTATTTCAATAAATTATTTTATGCTTCTAAATAGTATGTATATATGGTAAGATTTTGATGTCATTAGGATAAAATATTGTTAAGAAATTACTAGATTATGAAACAATAAAAATAGTAATGCCTGGATGGGTCGCCTAACTAGCAGCCATTCGCGTCGACGGTAGATGTAGATGTACGACACCGTAGCTCGTCAGTGAGTGTAGACGGCGGTAAAGACTCGTGATGCAGGAGCAGAAGGCTGAACCGACATGCATCGTCTGCATTCTTTAAATTTCACAGCACAACTGGAACAATATCAAAATTCTTGCCTAGATCATTATTTTCCTAAAAAATAATCCTGTCGTAACTTGATAATGGGAAGAGGGTACATTTCTTTAATTTAAACATCATTTCACTCTTTCTTTGACAGAGAGGCAGTACTTTTCCTTCTCAGCTTGTTTTCCGAGAAATGTGAAGTGAAGATGGAGGAAAGGGTAGCAAGCACCCGTATCTAGGGATGTTCATGGTCCGGGTTGGTCCGGTTTTCTGCATAAAAAATACCAGACCAGAAAATTTCGGTTTTTAATATGAAGGACCAGAAACAGACCATAAAATGACCAGAACCGGACCATAAAATGACCAAAAAAGTGGTCTGGTCCTGGTCCGGTTCGGGAATTTCCCATTAAAGAAATAAAAAAAATATATGAAAAATATATAATGCAAAATACCGAAATAGCATAGACTATGCTGCATAGTTGCACAACATACTACAAACATTCAAAAATCCAATTTAAAGAGCATCAATGCATAACATACTACAACCAATCCAAAATCAAAAGAACGTCAACAAAATAACAATGACGAAAACTAAGGAGTAAAATAAAATAACAATGTCGATAATGTCAGAACTTCCAAATTTTCAGCAGGTATTAACTTCCATTGTCGTAAA